>VXBU01018415.1:3894-23346 GCA_013400315.1 Bombycilla garrulus | reverse complement strand
TCGGGCCTGCGCTGTCCCTCGGGCCTGCCCGAGCCCGGCCCCTGGCCTCGCCTGACGGGCTGCGGGCCCAGCCGGGCCTGCTGCAGCTCGGCCCACCCGCGCACAGCCGGGCCGCCGCCACAGGGAGCTTGAGTGGGGAGGGGGAGGGGACGGGTTAAAAATCGCTGGAGAAATTGCTGTGTTTGGTGGGTTTTGTGGTTTTCTTCTTCTCTGGGACTCGCTCCGCTGCAGTTTAGACCGTGGTTTTGCATGTTCTGTATGAACTGCAGTTCCCTGCGCTTTAGGCCGTGTTGGAGCCTTTTCCCTCACTTTACTGCTGAGGGGTGTTAAGGCGAGCTTAGTGGATTGCTAGCAAAAAAAAAAAAAAAAAAAAAAAAAAAAAAAAAAAAAAAAAAAAAAAGCCCAAAAACCTGTTCTCAAGACAAAAGTTCACCTCGGCCCCAGGCAGGTGGTTATTTTGCTTTAGAGGTGGAAGTAAAAGGCTCTCCTGGTTTACCACACCCTGTGCTGGCCTGGAGACAGTCCTTTCAGAACAGCTCTCCCCAGCAGTGCTGCACTGTTCCTTATTCTGCCCTGGTGCCTTGCAGGGAAAGATGCCCAGAAAGGGCCTCTGCTGTTTGATGATCTCCCACCATCCAGCAGTGCTGACTCAGGTATGGATGCTCTGTTCCTGCCTTCAGTTTGGTTTTCCATGTTTTCTGCATCAGCATCTCTCTCCTATGAAATGTGTGTAAATCCTGTTCTTTGTTAGAATAAAGACAGTAGGGTTATCAGTGCTGGTGTGCAGACCAGCTGTGTGCTGTTTGGTTTTTTGTAGTCAGGGTATTATAGATATTGCACATATATTCTATAAAACATTCCATAAAAACGTTCCCTGGAACAAACGCAAAGCCTGGTTTTGCCTGACAAGTAACGGAAGTAAAAATTTGGCTCTCTTTGGTAAAATGACATAATTCCTTCGCCTCAGGAGAGACCCAGGCACAGCATTATTCTGTGGGAGGAACAAAGGTATTTAGTTATTTTTGTTTTCTCCTTGTGCTTCAGGAAAAGAAGGCTCTTTGCTGTTTGATGGTCTCCCCCCAGCCAGCAGCGGTGACCCAGGTAAGGAGCTGTGTCCTCATCAGCCTCTGCTGGGCTGCCCCTCTTTGGAAAAGCCCACCATGCAGGCTGTTGTGTTGGGCACCCAGCAAGTTAACTTGGTGCTTATTTCTCCAGTCCACATTGGCTGACACTTGTTGTGGCAATTTGTGTCCCAATTGTTTAAATCGGGATTCAGAATCTTAAAATTAGGCCTGTTCCCAGAAGTGCATTCCTGTCTTTTGGGGACCCTCGTTCTCTGTCTGAAAGCTCCTTGCTTTGGGAGGGAAAGTGCCCTGGTGCAGCCATAGGAGCTGAAAATCTCCAGAAGGAAAAAGGCAGAGTTGTGATAACAGGTTTTGCTTGCTGGCTTTAATTTGTAGCCTTCTTCTGAATCCTCTAAAAAAATAGACACGTTCAGAGTAATAAAATAAGTTTATTTGCATTGTTGTGGGCAGAGATCGTAGAGGAAAATAATAATAATAATAATGTAGAAATGTTCCAGCTTATAATATTAATTTCCTGAGCAATTAACTAAAAGAAAAAAAAAAAGCCTGGTAGCTAAGGAATACCCACAACCTGTGGGTTGTTCAGTAATAACTGTGGTCACTTAATTTGTATAAGTGTGTGAGCCTGCACTCCTGAGTGTGCTTTGGTATAAAAGGGCTTGCTGCTGAATTTATGCAAGTGAAACAGTCCTGGAGCACTTGAGCCACCTGCATTTTTGCTTTCTTTCAGCCTCCAGTGCTACTAAGCAAGTCTCATCAGCAGGGAGCCAAGAGAAAGGCCAGAAGAGAAAGTCCTTGGAGGAAGAGGAGGAAGAGAAGAATGGCAGGGAAGAACTTGTGGAAAAGAAAGTTTGTAAAGGTTTTCAGACAGTTTGAAAACAAATGTACTCAATTTGTACTTTTGGTGTTGGGCTGAGTAAGTCCAGAACAAAGCTAAGCTTTGGTTCTTCAGTCTGCTTGCCTTTTCAGCCTCTTGTAGGAAACAAACTGCTGCAGGTGCCTGTGGAAGCTCCTTGAGCTTCCTGGCTCTGCCTCCTTCACCTGGGCCTCCTCTGAAGCAGCAGGAGCTGAGCAGCAGCTCCTCAGCACTGGGCAGGATAAGTGCTTGTGCTGCCCAGAGAGGAGGATTGTGTGTGGATGCTCTGTAAGGCTGGCTCCCCACCACTTTCCTTTGCCACATCCATGGATCTCTGTTGGCTGCTGAGGATGCCAGAGAGGGGGAGAGCGAGGCTTGTTACATACAGTATGCATGTGTTACAGCTTTGGGAGTAAGGTGTGTTCAGGGCTACAGAGGAAAGGACATGTGCTGGGAACATCAGACCTGGATTTCCTGTCCTTAGTGTGCTCTTTAAAGCTGTGCTTTACTAAATCTGGAGGTTCAGTGCCATGTGCTTGCCCTGCCCACCCTGCCCCTGTTTGGTGAGAGTCCTGCTTGGCTCCAGCTGCCTGCTGGAGTGAGGGCAGGCTGTTTTTAGAGCTGCTAACCTTGGGGACACATAAAAACCCACGTTACAAAATAAACACATCCTGTTTAGTAGCAGGTGCTAGATGTTTTGTTACAGGACGAGGGCTGCACTGCCAGGACAGGGCTCTGAAAGCTGAGAACTTACTGGTTTTTAGCCTGAGCTGAGGAGACAGAGGAATTTGATTTGCATGCCTGTGTCTGCTTTTTTCCCCTTTAGGATCAGTGGGCATTCTTGGGCTGAAGGGTTATGTGGCAGAGAGAAAAGGTGAGAGAGAAGACATGCAGGATGCTCATGTCATCTTGAACGATATCACCGAGGAGTGCCGGCCTCTGCCCTCCCAAATGTGAGTGGGCCTTGCTGCCAGAGCAGCCATCCTGGGGCTGAGGGAGCTCCAGATTGCTTCACCTAAGCCCATAGGATGATCCTTTCTGCTTTGAACAGCTGCTGCTCTTGTCTGCCTGTCTTGGGCTGCATGGTTTGGGCTTGTTATTGGGAGACCTGGGGTGAATCATCAGCTAGCTGTGTTCCCAGGCAATCCACATTTTGTGAGTTCAATTTTGTGAGTTCAATTTTGTCTACAAAAACCTCCCTTTGAGGGGTGCTGGCTGGATTCAGTCACTGATTTTACAAGGACCATGAGGGCCCAATAAATCTGAATGTTGAGCCTTTATTACCCAGATATAAGTGGGTATGTAAAATTAAAAGAATGTTCTCAAGCATCACCCTGATACTGGATTTAGCTTTTGAACTAGTACTGTCCCAAGTACTGAACTAGTCCCAAAAGGTTTGTGTTCTGAGAGATGCAAGCTTTTTTGTCTGTAGCATAGTTGGAATAAGCTTATGCATGGAAGGTACTGTAGGATTGACTGGGCTGATGTCTGTCATGCTGGAGAGTTGCAGTGCCCTTGAGGTAGAATGTTTATCTGCTTTTATGCCAAGTAGAGGTCAGTAAACCCTTTAGCCCTTCATTTTCTTGAGGAGTGAGAAATTACAAGAAGGTTCTCAGCTCAGTGCTGGAACACTCAAGCCATGTAGATGCTGAATATATGAGCTCAGAGACCTGCTGCCTTTTGTGCCTTGTAGTGCGGGGTTTTTGAGCTGGGTGACACAGAGCAGGGTGTTATGGAGAGGAATGTATTCAATCCCATATCCCTGGCTAATGGCCTTTCTTAGATTCTTTCTGCTACTTCTTGTTTCCTCACAGCACACGTGTCTCCTACTTCGCTGTTTTTGATGGCCACGGGGGAGTCCGAGCCTCAAAATTTGCAGCACAGAATCTGCACCAAAACCTGATTAAGAAATTCCCTAAAGGTGAGAGGTGTGGAATAAGGGCTGTAGGACAACTATCACCTTTTCTGCTTTGGGTAGGGAAACTGATCTGTTTGGGTGTAGTCCTACAGTACCCATCCCTTATTCCCAGAGGGCTTGGAAGACTCCTGTATCTCCTGGGGAAGAGGGCTGGAAGCCTTTTTGGCACAAGGCTGCAAGTAGCCAATTGTGACTCACTAAACAAGTGTGAGATGTGCTGTTGCCAGTTTTGGCAGTGCCACATCAAGTGTGAAAATACTGCTGTGGTGGAGAGATTTATGTGATAAACTCTCCACATACACTACTGCATAGATTTCTGGTAGGGTAAGCCTGGGATGTGCCCCAGCTGCTCTGCAGAGTGCAAGAGATGCATGGCCTGACTGAATGTTGGAAAAGCAAAGGGACACACTAGGATGGATCAGATATGTTTTACTTGGAGCTTAGTTGCTGTTTTCCCTGTCTGACAGGTGAGGTAGCCAGCGTGGAGAAAACTGTGAAGAGATGTCTTCTGGACACCTTCAAACACACAGATGAAGAGTTTCTAAAGCAGGCATCCAGCCAGTAAGTGCAAATGCTTTCTGTTCATTTGTAGTTCTTAGAGTGCCTCACTGAGGTCTGAGTTTTGAGCAGGGCAGAGGAAACCTTCCTTGTGTCATCCCTGTGCTTTGGCAAAACTCCATGCAGCTCCACTGTGCCAGGCTGTGACTCTGCCAGCTGAGTGCTTGCTAGAACTAGATCGTGGTTTGTCCTGGTCCTACTCTGTGGTAAGGGGTCTGTAAGATCTTTTAGACTAAAATATGTGTTCCTCGTGAAGGAAGGAAGCAAAACAAGTCCAAGGACCCCCTCTGTCCTTACCAGGGCATCCTGTTTGCCTTATTTTTAAAGACATGCCATATTGCTGAAGGGACTTGTCCCATACTGCCTGAGATGGGACCTCTCTGTTGGTGGCATCTTGTGGGGCAGGAGGGGGATCTGTAGAGGCCACTGACCTTTCTTTAGAGCTGTGCTTGCCAGGCTGGAACACATCCCTGAGGCAGTTTTAATGCCCTGTGTTGAAAGACCTATGTCTCCCAATGTAAACTGAAATCTTGCTTTCTTTGGCTCTTTAGAAAACAGATGTTGATGAAGAATATCCCTCTGTGGGTCAATGCCAGCCTGCCTTGCAGCTGGGTGTGGAGTGCCAAGCACCCTGACCTTCTCTCAGTCTCTGCTGAGCTGACTCACCAACTGTGGGGAGTAGGGAAGATGCAGATTGTGTTTCAAATACACTTGGTTACCAATCCTTTACGCACATTTGGTTTGGTTTTTTCACTGTTATTACTTCACAGTGACACCTCCATCACAGATGGAGAGACTGCTGATGCATTTGATTCTGCAATTCTCTGAAAACTTTCAATTTTAAGTAAATTGCAGACTGGATTAGTCTTTTAAACCTAATCAGATCTACAAGTTTGACCAGGCAAAATGAAGTCTGTTGCAATAGTGTCTTTCTCAATTCAGCCTCTGGTCAGAACCATGACTTGTGGCAAAGGTATGACAAAGGATCACTAGCAATAGCTGTATTGATGGTGAAATGAATCATGTTCATTCAGCCACACCTTCAGAGTAAGGAAAAACTGGGTGAAATATGTCTAGAAAGCAGTTTCTCAAAGCTAGTTTCAGTGAAGAATGGCATCATGGCCAGGCTTTTTTTGTGGACAGGGCTAGTCTGGCAGCTGTAATCTAAGAAGTGCTTCTCATTTTACCTCGAGCTCTAGAGATAAAAGCTTAACTACAGGAAGTGAAATAGGAGGAGGGAGACTGAGCGAGTGGTGGTGCTGCTGAGGTGGGGTGGTGAGGGCACAGATACTGTGGAAGGAGGAAGGAAAGTGTAACCAAAAAAAGAAGGCAATTCTGCTGCAGAGTTGGCTGTGCCTTCCTTTTGCTGCAAAGAAGTTTCACGAGGAGGGGAGTGGGGTGATTGTTAGCTTATGATGCTATAGATTTTGGGTAGCCATCAGGGCTGAGCCTGTTCTGCTCACATACAAGATTTCCTGGGAGCTGGGTGTGAGATGGAGTGGTGTTGGAGCTGTGGTTGGCAGTGTTTACACCAGCTGTGCATTGGCTGTGCATTCAGAAATCCATGTAGTTCCTCTGTCCTTGTCCACTTTGCTGGACAAGTTTGTTTATCAGTTTGTTTATCACCAACCTGAGCTGCTAGCAGGCAGCTGCCCTGGCCTTGTGCAACCTGATTGCTGTGTGTTGGCACAGGACACTTCTTTGAGTCCCCAAGAGCACTCTGTAACTTTTTAAGTGTTGTTTTCCCCCTGTAATAATCTGATTTTTGTTCCCTTCAGGAAGCCAGCATGGAAGGATGGCTCCACAGCTACTTGTGTCTTAGCTGTGGACAATATTCTCTACATAGCCAACCTTGGGGACAGCCGGGTAAGCAGAATGGAGACCACTGATGGCATCTGCATTCTGCCCAGAGCTTTGTGGGGCTTTTTGTTTGTTTGTTTGGGATGTCTGAGTTGTCATGAGCTACTCAACTGTTCCTACAAAGCATCTTGTTTTGGGTGGGTACAGAGTATTTCTGTGCTATCTCCCACAGTGTAAAACAGCTGTGTGTGAAAGCTCTCTCTTGATATCTCTAAATATCTCACAATATCAAGAAGAGAATGTTTAAATATTTCAGCTGGAAGGAACTTAGGACAGTCATCCGGTCCAACTGCCTGATCAGTTCAGGGCTGCCCTAAGGTTACACCATTGATCAAATGTTCCTTAAACACTAACAGTCTGCAGCATCAACCATCTGTCCAGGAAGCCTGGTGCAGTATTTGGTTCTGTGATCTATAAAGAAACACTTTCTGATGTCCAGCCTGAACCTCCCCTGGCCCCGCTTTGAGATCAGCATTCCCATGAGATCAGCACTTCCCTCTCCATGCCCTCTCCTCAGGAAGCTGCAGAGGAGGATAAGGTCGTTCCTCAGCCTCCTTCTCTCCAAACCACACAAACCTGGAGCCCTCAGCCTCCTCCCAGGTCTCGCCTTCCAGCCCCAGCCCCATCGTGGTTCTCCTCTTCTGGACACACTCCAGCCCTTTCCCCTCATCCCCCGTGCTGGAGCTCTCTGGCTGATGCCCCAGTGCTGAGCACAGCCCGACCATCCCCTCTCCTGGCCCGCTGGCCACGCTGTGTCAGGTGCCCCCAGGATGCCATTTGTGCTCCTGGCAGTGGGCAGTGGTTCCTCCTGAGCTCTGCCAAGCAGCACCCCCAGATCCTTCCAGCAGGGCTGCTCCCCAGCCACTCCTCTGGCAGCTCACACTCGTGCTCAGCACTGCTGCACCCTGGGTGCAGAATCCAGCACGTGGACTCAGTAATTCTGTGCCACTGGCATTGCTCAATGGTGCATCTGTGCAGATCCCTCTGTTGGCCTCTTGTCCCTGCAGAGACTCCAGAGCACTCCCAATTTGGTATCATCAGCAAACTTGGCACGGTGCATTCACCTTTTGCATTCAGATCACTGATAAATGTACTGAACAGCATCTCCTGCCTAGGAATGAGCCCTGAGAAACACCACTGGCCACTGTCCCCTGGCCTGGTGTAGAACCATTCACTGCAGTTTGGGGCTGTCTCTCGAGCAGTTGTTGCTGCAGTTTTGTTGTTTGATGATGGTGTTTTGTCAGCACAGGCGATTCTGTGTCGTTACAATGAGGAGAGTCAGAAGCACACAGCCCTGAGCCTCAGCAAGGAGCACAACCCCACCCAGTACGAGGAGAGGATGCGGATACAGAAAGCTGGGGGCAACGTCAGGTGAGTGCCTGAGGCTGGGAATGAGCTAAGCTAAACCCTAGCCTGATTTTGGCCCAGAGCACTGAGGTTTGGAAGTTTCCTGAGCCCAGCATGCATGCTGGTTGAGAGAATCCATTGCTGCCTGTGGGGAGCACAGTGGTGCCTGAGGCCTGTAAGGATTCAGTTCTGGAGTTGGTTGATGGTTCCCAGAGCCTTGTGCTGGCCAGGGCAGGACCTGTGTGAAAGCCTGGCAGTGCAATACCAGCCCAGGCATGCTTAAGCTTGACCTACAGATTTGGAGCTGGATTAGATTGTGGAAGAAGTTAGTGCTTTCTGCACACTGTGATGCTGAACAGAACTCCTTTCCTTGCAGCATGACTCCTCTCTCCTTGTCCTGTGAGAGGGACCATGGTTTGAGAGAGCACAAAAAGCCCTCGTTGTCAGTTGGTGTTGCTCCCCTGGGGTTAGCTGATGCTCTGAGGCTCTCTGCATTAGGAGGGAGTTTTCTGGAGCCAAAATGTGATTGTCTAAATGTTCCTGTGCAAAAAGGAGTTCATGGCTGCTTGGGGAGCTGGTGCCAAACACAATAGCTGAGCCTCATTTCCCTGGCTAGGTTCTCCCTCTTCTTTGAAGGCTGTTTCTTGATTTAGTGGCATCTTCACAAAGAGAGGATTCAGTGCAGGTGATGCATCTTCATGCCTGTGGAGGAAAAATGCAGCCAGGGTGAAGAGGGGTGGGCTCAGTTCTGTTATGCTGCTGTGTCTGAAGGCTTTGTTCCCCTTATCTCTGGGAAGCACATGGCAGAGAGATGGTCTGTTAGCTCCTTTCAGAGGAGGTTCCTGACTGCCTGTCCCACGGCTTGCAGTTCAATATTTTGGCCCAAGAGATAAGCCACAAAGTGTGTGAGCATCAGATCTCTGTGACATGCCTTGCTTCTTGCTTTTATCTCTTGCTTGGACTACGAGATGAATGAGCTCTGTGTATTCCCAGAGGGCACAGAAGAGTTTCTGGGGACAAGATGCTTGATTGTTGGAAAGGTGAAGTGTGGGAAGCTGTGTCTCTAGGAAGCTTAGTTAATTAGAAAAAAACAAACCAGAGCTGTTTCCTAAGGGGTGTTGTCATGTAGGTTTCACAGAAGTGCTTGCTGCAGTCAGTGGTTGCTGAAGGCCAGGTGATCAGGAGCTGAACATGCCGTGTTCCTCACTCCTGGGAGCTGCCTGCAGCTGAGCCAGTCTGTAGGGTTGGCGTCCTCAGGCAGGATGCAGCAGGGGCTGCTGACTCACACCTCTTGCCTCTGCCACTCTGTGCTTCCAGTGAAGAGCAGTTTGCTGGATATCTTGCCAAAAAATAATCTCTATTCCATCTATGCCACTGGGAGTTCAGCTCACATATAACTCCTGCTGCCCCGGTTTGCTAAGCTCAGCAGGACTTGAGTTAGGGCAGGGTGACAGAAAGTAGCCTTGAAGTCTCTTGATTTAATTTCTTCTTCTCCCTCACTTGTTTCCCAGAGTTTCACACAAATATGCAGAAAGGAAAGGAGGCTTGGAAGGGAAGATTTGAACTTGCTGGTGAAGTGGGTCATTATTAGTACAAAGCAGGTGGATGCAGGAGGTGTCCCCAGCAGGCAGTGCAGTGCAGTACACCCCTGGGGAGGGCTCTCAGTGTGTCCTTTCCTTGTGCAGGGACGGGAGAGTGCTGGGAGTGCTGGAGGTGTCCCGCTCCATTGGGGATGGCCAGTACAAACGCTGTGGTGTGATCTCTGTGCCAGACATCAAACGCTGCCAACTCACACACAACGACAGGTAAGGTGTGCCCTTGCATGGGGGGTGTCTGTCTCAGCTCTGCTCAGCAGGGGCTGCACAACCCTGTTTGCTCTGCTCTGAGTGCTGAGGCCCTTCAGACTGATCCCCCCAGAATTAGAGGATGCTCTTACTGCTGATTTCTCTCTGCTTCTGTTCCTTATCAGAGCAGTGGGATAATGCTGCTGCTCTGCTGAGATACTGTGAAGGCTCCTCTTGGAAGAGCCAGCCTCACAGCAATAGCATACACAAGCCTTAGATGTCCTTTGTGCTCTGGTTAAGTTCACAAACCAGTGTTCAAGCTGTTAATTAAGACTTTAGTTCTTGAGTCTCCATTCTGTCCAAAAGTCGTTTCTGGCAGCTGTAGTGCCCGTAAATACTTTTGCATTCAGCTCTGGTATTTGAAGATTTGAGATACTTTTCCATGATATGATTGGCAAGGACAAGTTGCAGTGAGCTTTCCTGTCACTATGACCCTGCAGACTCTCAGAGGTGAGAGTGTAACCCAGTACTGCTGCTTTTTCTGGGATTAGACTTCCATATCAAGTGATCCACCAAAATATTTCTAAAGATACTCCTGAGTATCAGGCACTGAAATAATGTCTTCAGAGGCCGGCTGACCACTTCTGGAGGTTGGTTGTGGTTCTCCTTGTCCTGGTGACTCTGGGTAGGGCTCCTGGTTGGAACAATTCCCTGTGCAAGCAGGGAGTGCACAGCAGGCTGTCTCCCCATCCTAAGGGGGGTGCTGTCCTTGCCTTGGGCTTTGTATCTCCTCAACCTTCTGCAGCCTGTGGCAATAATTTGTGTTAGAGTTTTCTGATCACAGTTGTGTCATGTCCTTTTCTTTTGAATTTGCATATTTAAATTACAGCCTACCTCAGGACTGTAGAAATGTGATGTACATGAGGGATTCAGCTTTGTTTCTCTATTTGCTTGCATTAGCTGCTTCACAGGGAAAATACACAAATGAAAAGGACTCAAAGGAAAGAAGCAGTTCTTAGAGAAACAATGGAGCATTTGACCAGGATCACATGATCTTGCCAGTGTTGTAAGACAGCCAGGATGTCCTGATCTAGGTCTTACATTAGTTGCTTGGCTCTTTGTCCTGTGTTTTGAATTGCCATGAATGGTAGGTCCCAAGAGATTTTCAGATGAGCTCTTGTGGCATCTTCCCTTTGGATCTGAACGTGGACAAAATAGATGGGAGGGATTTTGCTGTAGCTGGAGAGCCAAAGATTCAGCCATGGAACCTGTCTCCACTTGATTTGCAGGTTCATTCTGATAGCCTGTGATGGCCTCTTTAAAGTCTTTACGCCAGAAGAAGCTGTGAACTTCATTGTGTCCTGCCTGGAGGTGAGGAGAGGGCGGCATGGGGGCTGGGTTTGTCAGTGCAGAGGGCACCAAACGAGCTTCTGCCAGAGTATCCTCCCTCATTCCCTAGGCTGGCTGTGTTTTGCTTCCCAGTGCTTGGAAGCCCTTTGTCCCCACAGGATAAGAACCTGCAGATGAGGGAAGGGAAGCTGGAGGCAGATGCTCGGTACGAGGCCGCCTGTAACAGACTGGCCAGCAAGGCGGTGCAGCGGGGCTCGGCCGACAACGTCACCGTCATGGTGGTCCGGATAGAGCACTGAGGGACGAGCCGTGCTGCCTGCAAGGAAAGGGAGAGGTCTGTGTGCATGCATGTGTGCCTGGGGGAGGCTGGGTCCTGCTGGGTGCTCTTCAGTGTAAATAAAGATGTTTTTTTTTTTCTAATAGGTTTAGCTCGCTTAGATAGCGGGGTTGAATGTGTTGGCAAAGGCGGTAAATTCATTTGGCAGGGGTGCTAGCAAGAGGCGTCTGGGGCAGGAGCTCTGCCAGCTGTTTCAAATGGGACGGTTCTGCTGGCCATATCCTTGAGCTTTGTGCAAGACCTGGGAGAGTCTGGAGTTCCAGGACTCGGTGGGAGCTCCTGGACAGGCTGTACCATACAGGCTGAGGTACTGCAGGCCACCAGCTTGGGATGTGGAAAGGGCTGTCCTCTTCACGCTGGGTAGGAAATTCTTTGACTCTGAAGCCGGGCTGTGATGTTGCCGGCAGCTGAGGGACACAAACACCCCTTGCAGAGCAGCAGCATACCTGCCCTGTGCTTGCAGAACACGTTGGAGTTTTACCACGATGCTGGTATGAAAAAAGGGGCTGGAGTTTGCTCCTGATGTTTTCTGGAAAAAGTGTTTTCACCAAGTGGCAGTTGCCACTGCTGAGCTGCAGGCAGGCTCTGTGCTTGTCTGTGCTATCTGAGGAGAAGGCATCTCAGGTTTTAGGTACTAATAAGTGTCTGGTATCTCATCCTGTCTCAGTGCCTCTACCAGCTGTTGCTGTGCTGTTTTCCAGAGAAAATTTGGCTTAAGACCAAGTGACAGAATGAAAGCTGAATGGATTGGGCTACCTAAGCACTTAAGTTTCCAATTTCTCACGCTGTGTGTGAGGGGGGCAGGGAGGGAGGTGAGCTGAGAGGTCTGCACAGGTCCTTGCTCTGGTGAGGCACAGCTGTAGTCCCAGGGGAAAGGGGCAAAGTGGTGCCTGCTGTTTTGTGCATAGCCCTGCGCAGAGCTGCGAGTCTTCCCTGGTTCCTTTCTGTTTTCTGTATCCCTGGAACTTTGGGAGATGGTCCCAGCTCCTGGGCTGTCTGGGACAAGGTGGCTTGACCAGCTTCTATTTCTGTTCCAGCAGTAGTCAGTTACACTCCATGGGCTTAGTCTGAGGAAGGAGGTGGCTCTCTGGCATGGATTTTGGGTACTGTTTGTCCTCTGCCAGCTTGTTCTGCTCCCAGCCATTCCTGTGTACCCTCATGTCAGGTTGCAGTGCAGGATGAGTTGAGAGGGAATGCCTTTGTTAGCAGCACACTCTCCTGAGTCTACTCTTGAAAGGCAAATTTGGAGAGGCCAGGCAGAGTAGCATGGAATTGCTTCTGTTTGTGGCAGAAGAAACCCCAATGGCAAATTTCAGAAAGGTGTAACTTGCTTTCCCTTCTCAGCACCTCCTTTTTCCACCTCTTGCACTTGTCATGCTGCAGGAGCTGAGCCATGCTCCCAGCTCGGGGGCTCCTTCCAGGAGGCCACTCTGAATTCCAGTGCAAGAGCTGGTGAGAGGAATGTTAGTTTATCCTTCTCTGACTGTTGTCCCTCCCCCTCCCTCCTTTTACCACGTTGATTTTCTTCCTTTTAGGAAAAGTTCTGAAAGCACAGCTAGGACTGGAGTATGCAGTGTTACGGTACAGTTCATTACCATAAAATGTCCATTTTTCATGGTGAAGGGCATGAGGAAGGAGCAAGTCTCACCATGCTGGGGAGTAGACAGCCAGGTAGAAAATCAGCCTCAGCTTCAGCTTTAGTGGCAGTAAAACTATGTGCTTTAATTTAATGGTAAGACAGGGTCTGCAGGAGGTTTCCTGAAAAAGTAACTCTCCTTGCCTCAGTGCTCAGCAGCATCCTGCTGCTAAGGAGAGCTCCAGGACCACTTTGGGATGGCCCATGCACAAATGCTCTGTGTGCAGTTCTCTCCCTTGCAGCTGACAGAGCTTCTGTCCCCTTCCAACACTAGAATTACCCTTTGAGTACCTCTGGCTTAATCAGCTTTTTCAGTTTTGTGATCAAGGGCTCTTGGTATCTCACCTGCACAGGACAGCTCACAGCTGGGCAAGTCCTGCTTCCAGACACCGAGTCTTTCCCTGCATTCTCAGGTGTGTGTAGTGGGAAGAGAGGCAGAGATCAGAGCAAGGCTGCCTTGGCTCATGGTGCTCCCATGGGACTGGGAGGTGTTGCCATGGCCAGGCTGGGCAGGAGCTGTGCAGGAGGCTGCTGCCCACCTGATCAGCTGGGGCTGGAGCACAACATTGCTCTCAGAGACAAGTTCTGTTTGCTTTGGGAGAAGTCAGCACTGAGACCGTCCCCCTCGTCCCCAGACACATAAATTGCTGCATGAACAGCTTCACCAGGCTCCTGGAGGCGATGCAGGCAGGGCCAGGGCCATCCCTGGGAGAAGATGGGGCTGGGTGCAGCTTGGGCTGTCTCGAGGTGTCACTGGCACAATGTAGCCAGTACCAAGTGCTACTGGGAAATGAAACGCTCAGCCTTCCGGGTGCTTCTCCTGCAGCCCTGCCTTGGTCACGTAGCCTGGTGCTATCACAGCCAGAGTGAGGAGCAGCCAGAGCAGCAGCCAGAGTGAGGAGCGTATCTGTGCTGCCCCAGGGAGTGCCTGCCCTGCGAGGCACAACACTGCAGTTTTCTTTCATCGAGCACACAGCATTACTGGGACTCTGCTTTGATGATTAGTGCAAGGGATGTTGGCTCCTGCCAGCAAAGCTGCTCTGCTCAGATGCTGCAGGGCAGCTGAAGCAGTCCATAATCTGTCTTCACGTGTTCGGCAATGGAAGGCTGCTTCCCCGCGACGCTGGGCCCCAGCCTGGGGATTGCCTTTGCTGCTTTCCTCCTCCTTACACCTTTCCCCAGCTGTCTTAACCATCTTTGCCATGCGCACCTAAACTCCATCGGAGTTTGACGTTAGCTCGGGAACCTTTGCTTTTCCCGGCTCTGCTGCCCGGCCCTCTGCTGTCCCCAGCGCTCCGGTACCTCTGAGCAGGAGCTGCAGCTCCCTCAGCAGCTCCTCGGGCACGGCGGGGGAGGCCGGGGCAGCCCCTATCCCGCCGCCCGAGCTTGGTTTTCCCGGAGAGCCGGCGCCCGTCGGTGCCGTGTAAGCTCCCGGCCAGCAGCATCCACCCCTGCTGGGGGTCCAGGCGGGCCCTCCCGGGGCCAGCAGCCGCTCCCGGGCTGCCCGCGGGGCGTAGAGGAGCGCCAGGCACAGCTCCGGCAGCCGCATCGCCCCGCCGGTAGCGGGAGGGCGGCCCCCCCTCGCCCCCAAGCTCGGCCCCCGGGGAGCAGCGCCCGGAGCGGGACAAGCCCACCCCGCGGCGTGGTTTGAACGCTTCGAAAATACCGTACAAGCAGAGGGGGAACAGCTGAACTGTCCAGCGGTGCTGGCTGCGGGCCCAGCCGGCGGGGAAGCGTCGTCTTGTGCTCACCCATCCCTCTGCCACCGGTACCGTCACAGCCGGGAAGGATGGAGCAGGAGTCCCGGTAGGGGCTTCCCCCGCGGTGCCGGCTGCTTCAGCACGGCCGTGGATCGCTTCCCTGCTGCGTATCCCAGGAGGAAACCCAGGATTATGCACAGGCTGCTGCACATGGGTAGCAATGTCATGCTTTGATGGGATGAACCACAGTTTAGGAGGACGTGAAATCCCTAAAATCTTTAGGGTTTTAAAGGGAGGAAAGTGGACTTCTAAATAAACCACAAACCCACAACCAAAAAGAAGAGAGCATTAACCAAAGTGAGTTTTATTTTAACCAAAGTGAGAGAGTTATAAGGAAAAGCCTTTTCGCTGTGGTGATTGGGGAGAACAGGTTCCTGATGCCCCAGCCAGCCCAGTACAGCCTGAACAGGCAGCAGAAAAAAGGGGAGCATGGCTGCACAGGGGGACAGGCAGCACTGAGGCTCTCCTACCACCCATGGTCACCCTGGAAAGGTTCTGTCCACTTGGAGGTGTCCATGAAGATGGAGGAGGAGCTGTGGAAGAGCCAGAGACAGGGCAGGGAGCCCTCACACGTCCAGAGGTCCTTGGTGCAGTCATACACCTCCATTTCCACGCGGTAGTCCCCGTCCATGCCCTTCCAGTGGCCACCGGTGACGAAGAGCCGGTCACCCAGTGCCACCATCCCACCGTTCTCATGAAGTGTGTGCAGGAGCTGCACCTGTGTGAGGGACAGGGTGAGCTGTGCAGGGACTCCTTGGTGACCTCCTGCTCCCACCACCCAGGACAGCAACCCACCAGACATGCCTCCCTACCCCATCTTTTCCTTCTGCGGGGTTTGGGAGCCTCTGGTGCCTTGTGTGTGTGTGATGGGGAGCAGGGGAGGAAGGAATGGGGCGTTCTCAGCTCTGCAGGTGTTAACAGAATCAAGGGATGAGTGGGAGCAGAGAGAGGGGTGTGCTGGCACTGAGGGGAAGCAGCTGGGAACACCATGCCCATATCCCTGAGAGACTGATGGTGCCTGGTCCCACATCCCACCTTCTGCCAGATGTTGGCCTCTGGGTTGTACACGTGCACCTTCTTGGTGTTATCCCCGATGAGGTAGATGAGCCCCTGCAGGGTGGCACAGCGTGGGGCTGAGAGGTACTTGGGGATGAAGGGAGATGTGATCACACTCCACAGATCTGCAAGGAGCGGTCATTAGCAGTGCATCCCACCCTTGGCTCTCGATGCAGCTGCCAGTCGCTGAAAAAAGCATTGCTATTTCAGGGGGAATTTGAAAGGGAAGAGGCAGAGCAGCCAGGCAGACTGGCACCAGTCCCCATCCCAGGCGAGAGTCCTGCATAAGAAATAGTGGGGAGTGGGGACGTGGTTTGTAGTGGTGCTGTGGGGTGGGAAAGAGTCTGCTTGAGGAGGCGGCATTGTCACAGGGCTTTAGTTTCTTCCTAAGGCAGGCAGCCTCCCCCAGCCCAATGCCTCAGACGTTCCACCCCACCGAAGCTCAGGTCTGAGCTGTGTCAGACACCTGTGACTCAGGGCCGTACTGCCAACAGCCATGCTCCTGGGGCTCCTGCAGAGCCATCACCGCACCCTGTCAGCACCCGCTCACATCCCACAGGACCGTGCCTGGCAGTCCAGTGGGGTCACCTGCCTGGGGGTCCCCCTCAGTCCCTGTTCCGGGGACAGCACTGGAGGCGTGTGGCAGCAGGGTCAGCTCTCACCTTGAACAGGGTTGTAGCACTGCAGAGTGAGTGCGTTGTACTTGACAGCACAGGAGCCCACCAGGTAGAGCTTGCCCAAGCAGCTGGCAGCCGCAAAATTGCTCACGTACTTGAGGGCTGGGCTGATGGCACACCAGCTCTGGTTGTACGGGTCATAGCGCTCCACCTCCACCACGTCCACTGTTGTCCCTGCAGGTGACAGGACACTGCAGCCACCCTGCTGCTCTGGGGCACTCAGGGACCCCGCCCTAGCAGCACCCAGAGGGTGTTGGCAGCCCTACCCCCGATGACGTAGATTTCCCCATTGAGGACAGCGCTGGTGTGGTTTGTGCGGGCTCTCAGCATGGAAGCAATGGGCTTCCACACTCCGTCCCTGGGGCAGAAGCACCAGGCCTGCGTCGTCGACCACGTGTCATTCTGGGACCCCCGGGAGCCACCTAGAGAGAGACAGGTCAGGTGGGCCACCTCTCCAAGTGCAGCTGTCCCTGGGTATTCCTTGCCAGATTTGCTCAAGCAGAGAGTAAGGAGAGGATTTTGCTCAGAGAGGAGCCTCTGGCCCCTCTCAGTGCCTCATGCTCATATCACTGTCCCCTGTCCTCCATCCCTGCTCCTTGAAGCTCCCACCCTGCACCCTGGCACTGACCTGTGACATACACATCGTTGTTCAGAGCCACCAGGGAAAAGCCCCACTTGTTGTAATCAGGGAAGTCAGGCAGAGCCATCCATCGCCCTGAAACCCAGCAGAGCCAAGAATGACCCCACAGCCAGCGATGGCATTTCTTAAGCCACCCCTGTTTCAAGCCCATTCCAACCCCACCAGTGTCTCTGTAAACTGACACTAGTTTGGCAAGAGGTGGCTTGGAGGCAGAGAGATGGTTAATTAACATGGAGGGAGGTGGGGGAAGTGGGGAGCACTTACTGCTTTTGGGGTTGTAGAAGGCAAAGTTCCTGGTGGCAGCCGGCATTTCCGGCCCCCTCTCCTCATTCTCATCATCCTCCAGCACACGGCCACCAACCACCACCAGCACCTCCTCCAGCTTCTGTGGTGGGGCCGGGGGGTTCCTCGGGGCACCGGTGCCACTCTGCTCCTGAGGAAGGGGCCAGGATGGGGCCATCAGGCTCCTCTTTCCCGGCTCAGGGTGTGGCATTTAGGGGAAGGGGGTACCCACCACGGTGCGGGATCGGGCGACCAGGGCCTTGCTGGCATCCGAGTCACGCACAAGAGGCTCAGTGGCGAGGAGGTTCTGCAGGTACTGGTCGGGCAGCGACACAAGGCGGGTCAGCTCCAGCAGCTCCGGCAGGAACTGGGCTCGCGATGCCGGGTCGTGGCGTACCCAGCGCAGTACGGCCTCAACCAGGCTCCGCTCCTCCTGCACCTGCAGCTGGTCATTGGAGAGGTAGAGAGCCAACCTCTCCTTGGAGAGCTGCAGGAACTCCTCCTGAAGAGAGACGGCTTCAAAGTTCTCCTGCAAGAAAGACCAGGCCTTGGAGGAGACCTCAGGGCAGCCGTGGCTCTCACCAAACTCACAGATACCTAAGCAGTTGGTGGCATCCATCTGCTGCCGGAGGTAGCGGCTGCAGACCTTCTGGATGGCAGGGAAGTGGAGCTGGCTGGAGGTGCGCATCAGCCCCTCCACGTTGCTCTGGTTGATGGTGACCTTCCCCGTGTAGGCAAAATTGAGCAGCGTCTCCAGCGCGCCGGGGTCTACTTCCTTCAGCTCCACCCGTGCTGCGATGCTCTCGGCAAAGTCACCGGAGAACATGGCATAGAAGTAGTGGCTGCAGAGGGCCAGGATGCCTCGGTGGCAGGGAAACTCCCGCCCGCCTGCCACCAGCGTCACGTCGGCCAGTTTGGGGTTGGTGCGGAACTGCTGCAACCCCTCCAGCACGCCCTGGGCGTGCGAAGGCAGGCAGAAGTCAAAGTCGTCCATGTTCCTCACCATGGTGCCGGGGATGGCCGTGGGGCCCGGCAGGCGGGCGGTGCCCGAGCAGCGGGAGGCGAGGCTGCCCCTGCTAGGAAAAGACGGCGGTGTCTCCCTCTCCCCCTGCCGCAACACCCTCCCGCCTTCCCGGCGCCCAGTCACGGCCAGCAGTGGCTGCACAAGCGTTTCCCACGGCCCCCGTCCCACGGCGGCCACGTTTTCTTCTCACCACGCTGCAGCTGCCCTGCCGGGGCGCCCACCGGCCTTTTGGGGATGATTTTCGGGGTGATTTGAGCCCTCTCGGCAAGGTCGCTCCCGCTCTCAGCAGCGCTGCCCAGCCCGGCCGGCCCGCGGGAGGGAAGGGAGCGCGGTGCCGGCGCTGGGCAGGGACACGCCGCATGACGTGGGATCAGCCGGGACGAGGGGCACTCGCTATTTTTAGGCGGCACCTGGACCCTGCTTCCTGCTCTTAAAGGCACCGCACGGGCAGAGCTCCCGCCGCCGCCCGCCCTCGCCCGTTGCCCCATCCCGCGGCGCTGTTGTCTTTAGGAAAGCCTGCCCCCCGCGAAGGGGCACCGAGCCCGGTGGGACGAGCTCCCACAGCACCCTCCCTCCACCCCACCGGCAGCAGAGGGTCCCCGCGATGCCGCTCCTCGCCCCTCCGGCTCGCACTGCCGGGGCCGCTATAAATATAGGTCGTTATCTCACTCCGCGGCAGCCGAGGCCCGAAACACCGCCCTGGGAGAGGGAGAGCTGCGGTTCTGAGGCGGCCCGCCCAGCTTAGCAGCTTTCTTCACCGCCACGGAAAGCCTCGCTCAGCTGGGACAGAACCGAGAAGGTTTTTATTGCAGCCCGCGGCTTCCGAAGCCCGTCGGCATCACTCCTCCAGGCTGAAGATCTCGGCCTCCTTCTCCTTCCAAAAGGCGAAGCTGCGATCGATGAAGCGACAAATCTCGTCCCCCTCGTCCCCGGCCTGCCCCTGCCGCTGGGCCGGGATGTGCAAAGTCCCGAAGTACCGTGCCTTGATGTCGTCGAAGCCGTCGCTCCAGCCGCGCCGCCCGGCCGCGATCTCGTCGATGACGGCGCGGTGGAAGGCCCGCACTGCCCGCCAGCCGTGCCGGCCCAGCTGCTCGAACACCTCGAAACAGAGCAGGTGGCGGCCCCGGCGCTCCTCGGGGGGCAGGTCCTGCTCCAAGATGCGGAAATAGCCCAGCATGAATAGCTCCAGCGACAGGCTCTCGTACTCGGCCGGGCCGCCCCCCGCCGCCGACACGAACTGCTCGGGGGAGAGGAGGGTGCGGGCGGGGGGCGGCGGCGGGGG
>VXBU01018411.1:100822-131872 GCA_013400315.1 Bombycilla garrulus | reverse complement strand
ACCTCCACACTCTTCTCATTCTGGTCAGACTTTAGAACAAAGAAGTGTCACCTGTGTGCTAAGTGACTAAAGAAACAAGTGGGGAGAATCAGGAGCATCCTTGCCTGCTATCATTAATTTCAAGAGGCCCTGGGATTGCTCAGGTGTTGGATCTGCTCTGGGCTGGAGGCTATAAAAGCTGTGAAATTCTATGACTGAGGTAGAGGTTGCTGCCCTAAACGTGAGGGTCAAAAATCACTGGGGTCACCTGTTGCTGAGTTGAGTTTTGGCCAGAGATGAAGAAAGTGGCAGCATATTCAGTTCTGCTCATGGAAATACCTGTGTACTTTTTTTGGCTCTTTGCTCCAAGTACAAGGAATGTCTGACTTTTGCTACTAAAGAGGTGGCATAAACAGCTCCTTAAGGGCATGAGGCTTTGCAAGGTCTTCAAAGCCATACCTTTTCAAGAAAGAAGCAATGCTTATAAATTAGAAAAAAACTTCTTTGTCTGCTGATATTTCAGGGTAAAAGGTACCTTGGACTCTGAGCTCTGCGTGAACATTTGTGGCATTGACTGCTCAGTTGTTTGTTCAAAGGGGATTTTCCCTATGATCTAGGCCCTGGAAACCCCTATTTAACCCATCCTTGGGTGACTATAGCTTGGTGCTGCAGGAGCTCCCAAAAGCTCAAGCACATCTGACTCTCTGCTGAAGATGGTCCCAAAAGCTGAGGCACACTTAATTCTCTGCTGAAGGTGGCCCCCAAATCTCAGACACTCTCAACTGTCTTATGGCCACTGGGCAGGTGAAGCTAAACAAGCTCTGAAACAGTGACACTTCAGGAAATTTTCAGTGCCATACAGATTTTCTCAACAAAGTGAGCATTCAGTGGCTGCAGGGAAATAAAATTCCCCAGTGAACACACTCTCCTGGAAAACCTCAGCAGCCATGCAGCCACTCCTGTCCCTTTCTCAAATCCTCCAGAGGGTTATCAGGATGCCTTGGTCTTGTTGGGTGCACCATCTGATCAAAGCTCTTCTTGTCAATCGTGTTCTTAAGCATCTTCATTTCTCATGTTGTATTTGATCCCAGAATAGAGAATAATAAATAAATGTTACTTGCTGGGTCAAGTACTTTGTCATGGTCTCCTGAAAAGCACCTGCCCCCAAATTCCTTCTCTGCCAGCTGACATGGAACTCCATCCCAAGGCTCATTGCAAGACAAGACAGTGACTCGTTCTTCCCTCTCAGAAATAGCATCCAGAAAGCTCAGCAGAGGAAGTCAGCAATGAACACAAGGTTTACAAAAATGCTCCCATTCTCCACGAGTTAATTTTAGAGTAAAATCAACATTTGTTCATGGTTTAGAAAGATCTCCATCCTCATGATTAGTGTTGTTATTGTCACTGTAAGTATTTTTACACGGCGCCTTTGGTTTGTAACAGGAGTGTTTCTGACCAAATGGGAAGTCAGGTATTCATAGTAATCAGAGGACTGTGTCAAACTCCCTACAATGGGAGAGTGAATTTCTCTGCAAACACAAAGGATTTCTGGGAGGTTTGGTTTCTTTGCTTTTCTTTTAGAGCAGATGGCGATGAGAATGACTTGATCATCCAATTCCTGTTGCGCGTTAAGACCTAAAAGATAGTTCCTGTAATAAACAGGCAAGGAGGCTGGTCCCGTTTTAATGCCTTTATTAAAATCAGCTCTGGATTGGGGGTGGCTGGCAGGGTTGCACAGCCCTGCCACTGCTCCTAGGGGTAATTTTGAGGAGCAGGATGCAATTCAACTCTGCTGTACAGCAGATATTAAGGTTTCCTTCCCTTGCAGAAGTCCTCCAAAAATGGGCAATATATACCTGAAACTTACGACTTGGTCATAATCCAGTCCTTCAGTTTTGGCGACCCCACCATTGTAGTTGATGAAAGCACAGTTCTGTCCTTTCTTCTTTGTGGTATGTTTAGTTTCTTTAAATATCGTGTAGGTTTGGATTTTTGGGGTGTTTTTCCCTTTCCGGATATCACCCATTCTTCTCTGTATCCTTTATTTACATGGCTGCGCCCAGCAGCTAGGTTGCGAAATCGGGATTTCTGATTTCGCAATCGAGGCTGCCGCCCTGTGCGCCTGCATTTGGTCTTTTGCGCGCGGCACTTGGTCCGCCGCCTGTAGCACTTCCGGTCTCTGCGCCGCTCGGTCCTGCCGTGCTCCGTCTTTTGTTTCGTTGGGTAGCAGCTCTCGCCGAGCCCGCTCCCGCCGCTTGGCCCGGCTGCCTAAGGGAGCCGGCTCCACAGCTTCCCGCTGGCGGGGGGTGGGAGACGGAAAAAGCCGCGACCTCGGAGCTCCCCGCTGCCGCCGGCCCGACGCCGCCCCGTGTATCACGCGGTTGTCTTGCCGCTGCTACCCAGGACTCGTGTGTCCCGGCTGCGTGTATCTCGGCCCCCGCCGCTGTGGCCGGCGTGTTCTCGGCCGCCGCCNCTAGGTTGCGAAATCGGGATTTCTGATTTCGCAATCGAGGCTGCCGCCCTGTGCGCCTGCATTTGGTCTTTTGCGCGCGGCACTTGGTCCGCCGCCTGTAGCACTTCCGGTCTCTGCGCCGCTCGGTCCTGCCGTGCTCCGTCTTTTGTTTCGTTGGGTAGCAGCTCTCGCCGAGCCCGCTCCCGCCGCTTGGCCCGGCTGCCTAAGGGAGCCGGCTCCACAGCTTCCCGCTGGCGGGGGGTGGGAGACGGAAAAAGCCGCGACCTCGGAGCTCCCCGCTGCCGCCGGCCCGACGCCGCCCCGTGTATCACGCGGTTGTCTTGCCGCTGCTACCCAGGACTCGTGTGTCCCGGCTGCGTGTATCTCGGCCCCCGCCGCTGTGGCCGGCGTGTTCTCGGCCGCCGCCGCCCCAGGCCCGAAGTTCTGTAGGTTCCCCGGCTCTGTGGCCGCTGGAACGGCTTGACGCAGCACTGGCACCGTGGCTCCCCGGCCCGGCTCGGTCGCTGGCGCCGGCCCGGCACTGGCCCTGCCGCGCGTCCCGTTTCCAGTCTAGCCTGGCCTCGCGGCCCTCCGCCGCCTGCGGCTCGGCGGCCCCAGCTGCTGCCGCTGCTGCCAGCTCGACTCGGCACGGCACGACTCCACCGTTCTGGTCCCGCCGCTCCGGCCCGATCCGGCAGCTGCCCTTCGGTTGCAAAGTTCTTTCCCCTCGTTTGCAGGAGCTATCCCCCGACACTTGGTGTTTGTCTCTGAGAGCAGCGGTGGAGGGGGAAAGGGGAAGGATGAGCTGTATAATTTTAACAATAAAAAAAAAAAAACTGGAACAATATAAACAATATAAACAATTAACATTTAAAAAAACAGTCAGTTGGAGAGGGGGGGAATTTCTGAAACTTATTCATAGCAGTTCATANCACCGTGGCTCCCCGGCCCGGCTCGGTCGCTGGCGCCGGCCCGGCACTGGCCCTGCCGCGCGTCCCGTTTCCAGTCTAGCCTGGCCTCGCGGCCCTCCGCCGCCTGCGGCTCGGCGGCCCCAGCTGCTGCCGCTGCTGCCAGCTCGACTCGGCACGGCACGACTCCACCGTTCTGGTCCCGCCGCTCCGGCCCGGTCCGGCAGCTGCCCTTCGGTTGCAAAGTTCTTTCCCCTCGTTTGCAGGAGCTATCCCCCGACACTTGGTGTTTGTCTCTGAGAGCAGCGGTGGAGGGGGAAAGGGGAAGGATGAGCTGTATAATTTTAACAATAAAAAAAAAAAAACTGGAACAATATAAACAATATAAACAATTAACATTTAAAAAAACAGTCAGTTGGAGAGGGGGGGAATTTCTGAAACTTATTCATAGCAGTTCATACGTAGAGATACTGGGAAAAAAAAGATCTCATTTCTGCAACCTCTCCAATGTGAGAGTCATGGTCAGGTCTCAGGGGATTCCCACCACCCCAATATCACTTTAACTTACTCTTTTCCAAGCTTTTTTTGTCCTGGTTTAGATCTCATTTGACTTTGCTGCACACCATTTCTGCCTGTTTTGATCCACTGGTATTTTGTGTTGTGAAAATAGAAGTTTTGAGTCCTCCCAAAGACAACTTTTTATTTTGTAGGGAGGAAAAAAAGTCCATTTTCATCCTTTATTTTGCCTGTCTTTGATTTGTGAAATGGAATATTCCAGGAAACAGCCCTGTGGAGAAAAATCTGCTGGGTTCCAGGTACTGAACAGCAAACCTATGAGCAAGTTAAGTGATGATAGGGAATATAAATCAAGCACTCAAAGCAGCCAAGGGTTTTGGTGGAGCCAGGAAGGCAACAGATCACCACTGGGCAAAGCTGATAGCTCTTGTAAAGGAAAGAAAACACTTCTTTCCTTTTTTAATGCAGCTAAAAGTCTTAATGGCAGTAATTGTCCTAAGATTCATAGCTGTGTGTGAGAGAGGGAAGCTCCCTGTTTAAAGTGCTGCTCTAACCAAAATAATGCCATGGGGGAAGGGGACAGGATGGAAAATCTGCCTTTCCATGTTGTATTCTAGAATGGGAATGTAGGGAAGAAATTAGGTTTGTCATAGTAAAGTTTAAAAGCTCAAACAACACAAGATGTAATGTGAGTTCAGCTCTAGTAAATATGAGGTGTAAGTCTTGGTGAAGTGTCTTCAGGGCTTATTGTCCCAAAAGTTCCCTTTCCAACTGAAATTTTTCATTACTCAGCCTAAAAGTGTATTTAGGTGGAGAGATTGTAGTAGTGTTTATTGAGTTACCAGCATACTTTCTTTCCCCAGTATAAACAAATGTCCCTAAGCAAAGTCAGATGTTGCTTGCAAAAAAAAAAATACTCATACATAACTTCCCACTGTAACAGTTTCTTGCTGATTTTAAATAAATAAAAAATATTTCCTTCCTCTCCCCAAGAATATGTGGCTATTTAGGAATAGAGGCTTCTGTAGTGAATGGATGTATATTCACCCTGCCTTTGTATTTCTTATTTCTGTCGTGTTGTACTCAGCAGGATGTTCACTTCTGAATATTATTCTGATTTAGAGTTAATACAGTTCAGTTGCACTGAGTAGAGATGTATAAATCAGAAAATGAAGTGCTGTTCTCCCTTGAAAATAATATTTGGGTGTAGATCTAATGCTCCCACTTCACAATTAGATTTCTCTCAAGCAGTCAGAAAGGTGATGTTACATTTTAACCCACACATTGAGAGGGAAGATTTGGAGTTTAAGATGTTCATTTTGCTTCTGAATGTGAACAATGGGGGGGTTATTATTTATTGTTTAATAAGACCTGACAGCTTTGAGAGATGGGAAGAGAAGAGGTGTTTGAAACTCAACAAGGAGATTGCAGGTCCTGCTTCTGGGCAAGAACCAGAACAGGATGCGGGGAGCTGCTGGAGCAGCTCTGTGGGGAAGGAGCTGGGGGACACCAAGCTGTCCCTGAGGCAGCAGAGTGTCCTGGGGCCAAGGAGGCCAATGGGATCCTGAGAACAGCAGCAGGAAGAGCATTGGCAGCAAGACAGGGAGGGACCCTGCCCCTGTGGACGACTCTGGAGGTGCCTCTGCAGTGCTGTGTCCAGCTCTGGCTCCTCAGCACAGCAGGGCCAGGGAGCTCCTGGACAGGGGCCATCAGAGGCTGTGCAGCTGAGGAAGGGCCTGGAGCATCTGGGTGCCCAGGAAAGGCTGAGGGAGCTGGGGCTGCTCAGCCTGGAGAGGAGCCCCAGNGACATCTTCCCATTGTGAGATGCTCTGCCCAGGGGGAGGAGCCAAGCATTCCCACCAGGATATAATCTGGGCATTTGGACAGAACAGGCATTCTGCCTTCTACTGCATTCCCAGAAGAGCAGACTTGTCTCCCACTGGATTCCCAGAGGAAGGACCAGACCCTTCAACATCACCACTGGACCATTGGAGGAAAACTCTGCCCTTCTACAAGATCTCTACTTCAGCAGAACTATCTGTCAATCCAGGAGGACTACTGGAGCCACCATTCAAACTGGACTGCTACCAACACCCTGACTGACAGGGTATCAGGTTGTATTCTAACTGTCAGGTTTTGGTTTTTTTAATTTAATACTGCATCTTGTTCTAATTTTCCTATTAGGTTGTAGTTTGTTGGTATTTTGTTTTATTTTGTTTATACATATTAAAGAACTGTTATTCTTATCCTCATATCTTTGCCTGAGAGCCCCTTTAAATAATTTGGAGGGAGGGGGTTTGCATTTTTCTATTCCAGGAGAATCTCCAGCCTTCCTTGGCAGGCACCTGTCTTTCAAAACCAAGATGAGGAGGGGCTCTCAGGCCTGGCTGTCCCTGGCTGCAGGGAGGGGCAGAGCAGGGCCCAGGTTCTGCTGCGGTGCCCAGCAATGGCACAAGAGCCACAGGCAGGGACTGAGCCCAGCCATTCTCCCTGTACAGGAGGCACAACTTCTGCCCTGGGCAGTGCCAGCCTTGTGCAGACTGTGCACTGAGACTATGGAGTCTCCTCCCTGGGGCTGTTGCATAGCTGGGTGCACACAATACTGTGCCCTGGGCTCTGGGATGGCTCTGCTGGAACAGGGAGGTGGCACTAGGTGCCCACTGAGCTTCGTTCAGCCTGAGCATCCTGGGATTCTGTGATAATCCAGTACAACACAAACAAAATCTCAATACCTTCCATTAACGAGCTGCTGTCTCATTACACAAAGATTGGTACCAACCTGATACTTGAGATGTGTTATAGTTATCACTGATAATGCAAAACGGTTCCACTGATTCCCACTTGGAGCCTGTTGAATATCATTTGTTATTATTGTTAATCTGCAGCCAGACATAGCAGCCCAGGAATGGGAAGGATCATCAGTATTCCTGTGCTGTGGGCTGGTTCTGCTGTTCTGTGTTTGATGTTGGCCTGTTCATGTCATGGCCATTGTAGTCCCTCACTTAGATAAATTCCCTCTGATTCAGCTGCTTTTTGAGGGCATTGCAGTGATCACTGTTGAGCCCCAGGCTGACGTTACTCCAAGGTTACTCTTAGGTCTAGCTGGGGCAAATACTCAGGAGTGGTTTTGCATAGGTACTAGGGACTGCCAGCCTTTCCACCACTGTCCCTTAGGAATCCCTGCATTCCCTTAGGGAATGCAATGCTTTGTTTCTGCTTTTCAGCCTTGGTTCACCTTGTGCTCAGGGCATGGTCTACTCATGGGTTACTCCTTACTCTCCCTGTTTTTTGTTGTGTTTTTGTTTGTTTGTTTGAGTTTTTTTTTTTTGTTTGTTTGTTTGTTTGTTTGTTTTTTTGGGTTTTTTTTTGTTTTCATTTTTGGGGTTTTTTTTGTGTTTCTTTATTTTTTTTTTTTAAATTTGGAGACAAAGGAGGTGAAACAGGAGGAACCAGAATCAGCCTGACTGTGAGCATTACTTCTTTTATTCCTGGGTCCTGTCTGATCCAGCCTGTCTCAGTAGAGGGGAAGGAAGTATGAAGCTAACTCTGTGAGTAAATCTGGGTCTCCTACCAGCAGCCAAAGCTCTCTGTAACAAAACACCTGGACTCAGTGCTGGAAAAAGGGATGTGGGATCCTTGATCTCCCTCAGTGAAATCCATGGCTGCTTCCATGTGCTGGCACACCTGAGGCAGGAGCTCAGTTTCCATGGATATTTCTGCCCAGGGGATGTGAATCCCAAGAGGTGGAAGTGCACCAGCAGTGAAATAGTTGAGAACAGCATGCTTTGAAGGATAGGGGATATCTGCCTGTGGAAACACATGGAAGTAGGAAAGCTAACATCCAGCTGAGGGCTAAGTTTGGAAACTCTGAAAATTTGAGGAAAGCTGATTATTGCAGATCATACTGGGGAGTACTGGAGGGAGGGTAAGGAGAGAAATGCCACAGGGCAGAAGTGGATTCCATGGAATTCAGGATATGAGCACTGTGACCTTAGCAGCTGGAAGAATCCCCCAGGAGCCCCTCAAAACAGCCACTGAGGGTATGTTGAGGCAGACAGAGAGAGAAAGGTGGGAGCAAAAGAAGTGGATCTTCCAAGTACCTGAGGAATAAACAGCACAGAAAAAAAAGAAAGAGGTCCCAGGAGGTGCTCCAGAGGCAGGAGGAAGAAAAGGGAATGATAGGAACTGAGGTAGGCATGGAGGGAGTAAAGGCAGGAGCTGGGAAACTGGGGGATGGCAAGGAAGGATAATCACTGAATTTTGGAAGTAGCTGAAGGTTTAGTGAAGATATACAAGGAATGGAGAATGAAGAGTTGACAAGATGGGGAAGTACCAGGAGAGTTTGGAAAAAAGGGGAGAGAATAGGGATAAGAAGGGATTAAGCTTAAAGCAAGGGAGCTATTTTGATCAAGACAATGGGCATAATTATCATTTAGCAGGGGAAGAGAAAAGGCATTTTGAGATCTGTTGTGAAAATGTAACTCAAAACATGGTCCAGATCTACCTAAAGATATTTTTAATCTACCTTTGTTCTTTTCGATATGATTTAAGCATGTTTCCATCAGCTTTCCCAATAGTGCACAGTGTTCCTACTTCTGAGAGCTGCTTGACCCTTGCTCAAAGTGTATCACGTAATGGTACATTAATTTAGAAATTACTCCAGGAGGCGAAGGTGAAGGCATTGAGTGCTTCCAATCTTCTTTCCTCAGTGGATAAGAAATGCAGAGGCAAATATGTTAAATACATATTGTATGTTTTCTGTGATGCCCTGCGTTTATCCAATCAAGAATTTTCCAACAGTGAATAAGTACAAGATAAGCAGAGCAAAACCTGCCCGCTTTAGGAGAGAGACAAGGAAGCTGGAAATTCAGCGCTCTGGGATTTGCTGCGGGCACTGTGGAGAAGCCAGGATCCTTCCTGCATCTTTCCTGTTCCTCCTGATTCCAGGCAATCCACTCCAGCCACTTGTCCAATAAGCTCCTTGGCACTGGAAAGTGAATTACTGGCTCCCTGCTCACCTTTATGCAAGACTCAGCGTCGGGAGTAACAGCAGCACTGCCATTGTGTTAGACTGATGGCAAGGTCTCCATTGGAATTGAATCCCTCAGCGTCTTAGGAGAAGCTCAGAACTGCACAACTGTGAACTCCTGGTCATATTTTAAGACTCTTATCCTAAATATTGCCCTTCACTCAGAGAATGAGAGGGAAATCATGGAATCATAGGATTTCTGAGATTGCAAAAGATATGTAAGGTTTCTTCAGGTCCAACCATCAACTAACCCATGTCCTCAGGTGCCACATCGACACATTCCTTGGACAGTTCCAGGGGTAGGGAGTTCATCCCAGCCTGTTCCTGTGCTCCAAAGGCCTCCACCTTTGATCCAAAGGAGCTTCCAAAAGAGCGGCCCCAGAGCTGTGCCAGTTGGGGCTTTTTTGCAAGGCTGATTAAAGTGCATTGAAACTCAGTTTTATCCAGAATTGAGGAAAAAAGGGTTTGGAGCACAGTGGGGAATTCTTCTCTCCTGCAGGTTCTCCTGTGAGGCTGTGGCAGATCCATCCCTGGAAGTGTCCAAGGCCAGGTTGGACAGGGCTTGGAGCAGCCTGGGACAGTGGAAGGTGTCCCTGCCCAAGGCAGGGGTGGCACTGGATGGACTTTAAGATCTCTTCCAACACAAACTATCCTGGGATTCCACGATTCCCTGGCAGCTATGTCTGATGGGCTGTTTGCAGGTGCTGTGTGGGATTTCAGTTGGACAACAGAGCACTTCTTTGCCATTGTCCTTAACTTGGAAGCTCTCAGTGATAATTTAAGACTTCTCTGTCTCCAGAGGGAGAAAGAGACTTGGAGAGGAGGAAGACCTGGACAATGCTCTCATGGATGCACAGGGTGGGATTGCTGGGGTGTCTGTGCATGGCCAGGGGTTGGACTGAATGATCCCTGCAGGTCCCTTCCAGCTCAGGATATTCTGTGATTCCATTAACTGGAGAAGGTGTGGAGAAAGTCCAAAAGAGCTCAGTTCAAGAGAAAGAATCTCCTTGCCAAGTGATATCCACAGCCCTTGACTAGAGGCACCAAGGAACCAGGAGGGAAAATACTCCTCTGAATCCAGGGAAAGTCTTCAGTTTGTGGTGAGATACAACAGAATGAACTCCATTTTCTGTCTCTGTCTTCCACAGCAATTCAAATCCTCCTATTCAGACTAACAGTGCTCAGTATTCCTCAGAGATCAGTTATCTGAGAACACCAGGAAAGCACAGGGGAGGGATTTGTGGTTGTGGGTTGTTACTGACAACAATAATTGTGGATCATTATGTTATTTGGGTGAGCACACTCTGTGTCAGGAGTGGGTGGTTTGGGAACTGACACACAGCCAGGGATTGCTGCTCTTGGTTCATCTCCTCTGATACATTGGGTGCAGATAGCAATGATTCATGGGCAATTCCTTTTTTTTTTCTTTTTTCTCAAAAGAGATGACTTGGGAAGAAAAAAAAAAATTCTCTTCTCTTAGCAGTAGGGTTTAGGACCTGGTGAACTGTACGGATTTCCTTCTCTAATCTGTGGGAATTAGCCCCGACTGACAGGGAGCCAGACTCCAGTTGACTTACAGTCCTTAGCTAACTTGCGGCTCTGTAGAATTCCGAGAATAAAGCGCTTCTTGTCAAAAGTGGAATTCCTATAAGGATCCAACCAGAAGGGTCAGTGCCAGAATGGAGGCTGCCATTGTGTCCTGGGGGAGAATCCATGCAGGTTGGAGAGCAAAAAATACTTTTTTGGGGGTAAATTTTCAGTGTGTGGTAACTCCTGATGGGGGCTGTGGGGTGTGAAAAGAATAATAATAAAAACTATAATAATATAAACCATAATAATATAAATAATAGGAGTTCTGCTAAAAGGAAATGCAGTGGATTGTTGTAATGTGTAGAACTGGATGTGTCATGCTGTGGTGCTTTAAAGCAGCACCTCCAAAGAGCCTTCTACCTTTTAAAAAAAATTAATTGTAAGCAATAAACCATTAAAGAATTGCCATTTGAAGACTAAAATTCCAGGCAGTGAAAAGCAGATAATCAACTGAATGCCTTGAATGTGCCGTTGGAAAATGAGCGGAGTGTGAGAGAAGGTACCAGAGAGAGAAACAAAAAATATTGAAAAGCCCTGGTGCAATGTTTGGTTTATTGCTGGAGCAGTTAGGGAAATCTCCCAGACAGGATTACAGCTCTTCCAAAATTATTGGATGAGGAGATATCAAATCTCTCATAAGAATATTTGGATTTAAAATAACCCTTTGCTCCAAAGAGCATTTCATTTTGTGTGGTGCCTCTCTCTGCCCTTTTATTGCTGGAGCATGAGCAAATAATTGAAGTGGGGTTTGTGTATTTCCCCTGCTGCCTCTGCCAGCTCACCTGGGGAGAAGGAGATGGGATACAACTCCAAACGAGCTGGGTTCAAGCAGGGCAGGAATAAAATGTTCTTTATCTGCAGCTCAGCTGGTGACGTCCTCGTTGCTGGAGTAGGGAGCGAAGCCAGGCCATAGCTGTGGAGCTGCTGGGTTCCTGCAGAGCAAAGCCAGGCCATGGCTGTGGAGCTTCTGGGTTCCTGCCTTGCTGAGCAGCTTTCCATAGAAAAAACTCTTTTTAAGCCTGATATTCTTTCACCTGAACTCTGCTCTAGGAGCAGGCTGTGGCACTTGGGTGTGGCAGTGGGGTGGCACTGCCCTGTTACCCAGGACAGCTCTCACAGCCTCTGCATCCAGAGAGAAAGGACAGGGAACAGTACAATTCCTGTGTTTTGTGTGACTGTGACTTCACTAGTTTCTTGTGCTTGAAGTGCTTGTTTAGGGCTCCAATCTTGGGTGGGTTTAAAATGGTGGAAAGGGGTTGGGAGCTGCTGAAGTTTTACAGCACCAAGTATGATGTACCTATTTACCAGGCACACTTTTTAATATATGTTTTTTATATATGTATTTATATATATGTGTGTATTTGCATTATATGCTACATTCCTCTGCCCCTTTCCAAACATGAAGTGAATCTTTACAATCCTGCTGCATCTTTTGGGGTCCCTGGATCCCCACCCAGTGGCTCTCACTGGGACACGCTATCCCTACAAGAACCAGGCAGCCTCAGTATTCCTACCACACTTCCTGGGCTCCCTGCTCAGCTCTGGAGCCTCTGGCCTGTGCCACGCCCTACATTGTAAACATGCCACATGCCACACAGGGTGACCCCAGGGAGGAGGAGCACCGGGTGACATCCTCCTCCTCAGTGCTGCTGAGAGCTCTCTGCCTACCCACAGAGTGGAGCTTTGGAGAGAAATTTTTATCCTCTTTGTTCAAAGGGTTAAGCAGAACTGGCATTTTCTGTGTCCAGCATGGCAGCAGAAGGGGGATTCTGTCCCAGGACTTTCCCTGCATTTTGTATGGACCAGCCTAGCAGGCTCTTAATCTGGCTTTGCAGCCCAGGATAACCTGCTTAGCTGGCAGGGGTTCAGCAGCCAGATGAGGAGTGGCTCTCCCAAAACTGTTGCTGTCCTGATGCTTGAAGTGTTTTCCTGCTGACAAGAAGTGCTATGGGCTTATTTCCTCCTGGTCCTGAGGGGCTGGAGCTTGGACTCACTGCCCATGTGGAAGATGAGGGGCACCTCTACCCCTGCTCCAGCTCAGTGAGTGTTTGTAGAAAGCTGGAGTAGTGATTCTGTGGAGGGCTTGGGATGTGGGAGTGAGGCCAGGGGAGGTGAAGTATGAGGAAACCTATTTATACATTTTAGCCTCTGGATTTCACCTGGCTTAAGATGTGAAATGTGGTTCTCAGCTCTGGTGGCACCAAGTTCTGCACGTGTCCAGAGACAGAGCTGGGAAATGAGGAGGAGCAAAATTGCAGCAGTACCCATGGTCTGCCAGCAGCACAGAGCACCCCTAGAGAGAAGAGCATTTCCATTTCTGGGCTCTGATTTAGGCATTGAAAATTCCCCTGAAATCTTGTTTCAGCTCAGGGCTGCTAGGGTCTGCACCGTTGCCCTGAGGGCTTTTCCTCCTGCTCTACCCCAAAGCCTCCCAGCTGGGATACAGTCTTGTGCCTGGGAGCACCCTCGTCCAAATCCCAGTCTGTGCAAAGCCCTACCCCGTGCTTGGAGTCCTTGCCCTGCTGGTTTTATGCAGGTATGTTCAGGACCTGCCCCAAAAGTGCTCCTGGCACATCCAGCATCATTTCCAAGGCAGGAAAGGGCAGGATTGGACCCAAAGTGTTTGGTTTGGAGTGAGAATTCCAGGTTACACCATCATTAGCTGCCCTGTGCTTTAGATGAGAAGTTACTGTGTGGGTTCTATCCACTTAAACCTCCTGGTTCTATAAATAGGTGTCCTTGACCAGCTTTTCTCACTCCATTAATCCCAGAACAGATGAACTGGCATGAATAGAAATGTTTATGGCAGCTGCATATGGAATATATCTGATTGTTGCATACAGGCAGAGCTCTGGGCTTTTCATTTGATGCTCTATAAAGAGTCTTGGATAATCTTTCTGAAAAAAGCTGTGTAAGTGCAGATATAATTAGCTTTTTTTTTTTTTTTTTAATAGATATCTCTTAATAAAGCGCTGGAGCACAGAATAGCCATTTCCTGTGATTTTCATTCACATAATATTTATAGTGCTCCAGAACAAATGAGCCGTTGGAAAGGCAGAGAAATGAATGCTGTGAATGAACTTGCCTTGAGAGGAGTTTGTGATCAAATTATGAATCTAACAAACTACAGTAAGCCAATTACTGCTCCTCCCGGATTTGTGAGTGTGCAGGCTCAGTGGGATTTGATGTAATCCCTCCCTGTGAACAGATGGGAAGATTGTAGGGCTCTGCCCAGGCTTCCAGAGGGCTGGGATCATCTACTCTTACCCCCTTTGCCTCTCAATGACAAAAATACTCAAAAAAGAATGTACAGAATCAGTGAGGATGTTCCTGACATACCTCTGTGCAAATTGTCTTTAAATTTTAGCCATCTTCTCCCCAGAAGGTCTTCTGCACATGCCCAGAGGCACATTGTGAATGTAGAACTGTAGTTAAGAGGTGGTCAGCATTTTCCTTTGAGATCTTGTTTGCAGGGAATTACAGAACACCCCAACCTTCTCTCTTCCAAGGTCATACCAATTGACTGACAGGAAATAAAGCAGGAATAATTATTATTCATTATTATTAATAATTAATAATTCCTTTGTGAAATCAGTTTGATCACAGTCACTGAGTTGCCATCTGCATCTTTGGCCCAAACTTTCTGCTTTTCAGGAAGTAAAGAAAAATGTTGCATCAGGTGGGAAATGAAAAGATTCTGTGTTTTGTCTACTGCAATTCCAAAAGCTTCCCTGTGCTCCTCGTGTTGCTTCTTACACAAACCAGATACCTCTACAGCATAAAGCTGCCAGGACTGTCCTTTGCCACAGCTAAACTACACAAAATATTGAAATCATTAAGGTTTTTAACTGTATTGCACAGCTGTAATCTTGCTTTGAACTGGAAATATGTGCTGGTAACTTCTAGACTCAGTCCAGTATTTGTTGCCTAAGCAGTAACTACACCTTCTCAAATCTATTTAGCAACTACTCAGTAAGGAAAGAAATTGCTGTGAAATGTAATGAAATAAAATCATTGGTCCCACCAAGGCTGAGCAGGGCCAGTTTTGAGTTCAGACCAGGCTCTCCAGGGCTTTGTCCAGAAAAAAAACTGTGAGAATGGAGACTGCAAAGCCTCTGCTGCACCCCTTACCTGTCCTTGAGAGGAAATGTTGTACCTTATTATCCATATTGATTGCTGCAGCTTATGAATCATGGAATATCCTGAGCTGGGAAGGACTCCCCAGGGATCATCCAGCCCAGCTCCTCGCTTTGCCTAAGACACCCCAAAATCCCTGCCTGTGCATTCCTGGCAGCCTCAGTGTCGTGCCCATTACCTGGGGAGCCTGGGGAGTGCCCCAGCACTTTCTTCCTAAAAGGAAAAGCTCTCCTGTTGTGTCTCTCCTGCCACATCTGAGCCCTGTCATTCAACCAGTTTTTAAGTTCACTCATTTTTCACTTGTTCATCCCTTCAGACCACACTGTCCTTGCTTGGATACAAAAATATTGTGGGAGACAGTGCTGAAAGTCTGGGAAAGTCAAGGGAAATTATAACTGCTGTGTCCTCATCCACATTCCATCCCTTTATTATTTCTGTCACTGTATCCTAGACAGGTTGGTCAGGCATGATTTAGCTTTGGTAAATCCAGACTGACTGATCCCAGTCACCTTCTTCTCCTCTGCATGCCCAGAGATGTGTTTTGGGAGGACAAGCTCCATAATTACCAAAGATCTCAGTGTCATCCGAGGTGTTTAAAAGAACTGGAAGATGAGAAGGAACGTTGTGGAAGTTTTAAAAGACTGGGCTGAGGAACCTGTTGTATGGAGATATAAGAGAATCAGAGTTCTGTAGTAGGTCAGGTCTGTCTTTCTGGGATGGCTGGGTTGCATTCCTAGGACAGGTTGGAATTGGCAGGTGGGGATAACATTGGTGAACAACACACAAGGCTCTAACAGGACCTTGGCTCCTGCTTTTTACAAAAACAGAATTTATTTCCCAGGCATCCTCTCCCCAATGCAGAAAAATGTACCTGAGTCTGGCAGAAGTGGAATTTAGTCTTCCCCATGCTGCACTCTGTGCCAATGCATCCGAAGGAGAGTCCAGGTCATCCGCTGCTTGCCAGGAAAATCCTCAGTGAGCCGCTGGCCCTGGCTGTGTTTGTGTGGGACTCACTGGGGAGAGGCAGGATGCTCAGTGAAGAGAAGGGAACTAATGAGCAGCTTTCCTGTCAATCATGGTTATTCCTGTCAGATCCTCACGCTTCCAGAATAACTCCCTCCTGCCAAGCACTCCCAGATCGGAGCCCACAAGGTGAATTAGTTCCTTTTGATGATGTTCTGAGGGAATGTGAAGCTACCAACAATTATGTTCTTCGAGCATATCAAATATTTAATGCACGTGTCTGAGAGCAAGAAGCCTTTTCTCTCCTTCAGAGGTAGCTTCTCCTGGATTGTCCTTTCTCCCTGTAGGAATTCTTCCTTCCTGGGGGACAAATCCTGCCTTGAAGATCTCGTACTGTTGATTTCATGGGAGCTGGCTTTAGTGTTTTGAGGAGTGAACACTGTAACAAATACAGGTCTGTGTGAGGGACAGGTGAATCTCACAGGATAGGTAAATCTTATTAAGAAATGGTAGAAGAAACTAAATATACACACAGGTACACCAGGAAAGAAAAATTACCTTGTGTCTTACTATGGATATTAGATTTTTTATTTTGTTTTTGGTGTTCAGGTATAAATAATATTCCAGATCTCGTAACACAAAAATAAGGCTCATCTTGATTATTTTAAATTTATGAGGTTTTTGGAGAGAAATTAAGGTTTAGTCCCAGTAGAGGTTTTCAAGAACTGGAGTGCTCTGGTGTTATAGTGGTTACACAGCCGTATAAACCTTTTGTTATGAGCTCCCCTTTACTCTCACAAAAAAAAAAAACCAAACCAAAAAAAAAAAAAAAAAAAAAAAAAAAAAAAAAAAAAAAAAAAAAAAAAAAAAAAAAAGAAAACAAAACAAAACAAAAATAAAAATAAAAACCCCACCACTTTTTTGTTTTGTTTTGTTTTTGTAATAAGGATAGCAATGCCAACACTACAATAGGGGACTCAAATTGATAGACAAGAAATATAGGGTAGATATTGGGAAGAAGTTTTTCCCTGTGAGGGAAGGGAGATCCTGGCACAAGGTGCCCAGAGAAGCTGTGGCTGTCCCTGGATCCCTGGAAGTGCCCAAGGCCAGGCTGGACTTTGGGGCTTGGAGCACCTGGGATAGTGGTAGGTGTGGAAGGGGCTGGGCTTTAAGGTCCCTTCCAGCCCAAACCACGATTCTCTGATTTAAATAATCTCCATCAGATGCCTGTGTGGTCTCCCATGAGTCGCACGGCGAGCCCGTGAAGTTTCCAGGAATTGCATACGGGACCTTCAGGGAATGTTGTTTAAACTCCGCGAAGGTGAGTAAAAGCCGGACCTCTTTCCCAAACCCTGCTTTAGGCACCTGTATCCCGGGGGGAGAGAGACACTGAGCCAGCAGCATCGCTGTGCCGAGCCGGGCTCCAGCGGTGTTCCCGCTGTCCTGGCAAACGATCCCTCCGATCCTTTCCCGGCAGCGGGAACCACCCCGAGCCGTGGGGATCCGGACGGGCTCCGGGGCGGGGAGCAGCTCTAGGGGCTCGGGGGACCGAGAGGGGAACAGAAAAGGAGACCGGAGCAGAGCCAGGGGGTGCTGGGAAGCCGGGCTGGGAGCGGGGGAGTGCCCGGCGCCGACAAGGGGCAGGCGCGTCCCTGCCCATCGCAGCACCGGGAGCAGCCGGGATGCGGAGCCGGCGATGAGCAATGGCCGGGTGCCTCCCGCTCTGACATGCCGAGGTTTTTTCTTCCCCCGTCGTTGCTCTTCCTCGGGTTGTCTGATGGCAGGTGCGTTGCGCTGGGCTGGCTGTTGCTGTGTTCCGGTTCTTGTTATTCGGGAAGCGGAGGAGAGGGTGCAAGTGTGTTCTCGTGGGGGAAACGCGCTGCATCACCCAGCGCAGCAAACTTTGAGCTGCCCACTCGGGCTGGGTGGCGGGTCTTGTGTTGGATTTCCCTTGAAATTCAGGTAAAAGTACGCCCAGGACTAATATTTTATTCGTTTCTTTAGAAGAATCGTGACTCCCTTATTGCGTTAGATTTGGAGTGGGGGGAGTGAGTAAAAACCACCGGGGATTAATGTCCTTTGTTAAACTGAGTCTGTGTCTTTCCATCAGCCTGGTTTCTCTGCAGTGATCTGAACACTCGCTTTTCGGTTGTTTGGACTGGAAATTCATGTTGGTGGCACACTGGGGGTCCCACAGCTCCGCTCCTCTTCCTGAGAGGAATTCCTCTGCAGCACTCCCCTGCCCGGCAGCATTCTGCCTGGGTTTTAGAGCTTTTCACTTTTTAGAGCTGAGGTTTAGGAAACTTAAGATCTTGTACCTGGCAAATTTCTCGATAAGCCTCTACACGCAGTAGTAAGTGCTCTGTTAGTACTTTTTGTCAGCTTCTCTGCCTTTTTCTCATACCACAGTTAACCATAATTAAAAAAACCCCCACTTCTTATGGTCATACCTTGAATTCTTTCATATTGAACTCCTCTTCTTACAGCATACTTTTGTTTTGTGATTTGGTTTGGTTTGTTTGCATTTCTTTTTTGGTTTTTTTTTGGGTTTTTTTTTTTTTTTTTGATTGTTTGGTTTTTTCTTGGGTTCGGGGGGTTTTTTTTTTTTTTTTTTTTTTTTTTTTTTTTTTTTTACTTATTACTTGTTAATTTGGTATTATTTTAGTAATTACTGTTCATGGAATCTTACATTTTCCTTGTCTGGTGTTGGTTGCCATGCTGCCACTACTTCATTTTGTTGGTTTTTTTTTAAAGGAGAATTTTAGTGATTACCGCATTCCGTTTAATCTGGAAAACTGTAAACAAATGCAAACAAGTAAACTGTAAACAAGTAAAGGTGATGAAGGTGATGTAGCATTTGAAGGCAGAGGGGAGGTGTGTGTTTGTATTTCTCCACACAAAGGGAATGCTGTTTAAGGTGCTGTGTTGTCACAGGAGCACATTCCCTGTGGAAGTTTTCCCTCAAGTCCCCCCAAGACCCAGGTTTCCTTCCTTCCCATAAAGTCAGCTGACTGGTGGAGCTGGGAAGCTGATATTACAGAAGATATGGTAAATAATTAATAATATTAATGGCCTGGACTTTTCACGTGGTGAAGTCTTGCTCTGGAGAGTTGGAGACTTTGCCTGTGAATTCTCAATTTCTCTAATCAGAATTTCAGCGCTGCTTTGGGGTTTTCTTTGCCAGGAAAGGCAGCAGAATGGTGAGCCAGGGGTTATTTGATGCATTTTATCTGTCCGTGGTAGCACTCAGGTTTCAGGAACATGATCCCCGTGGCCTGGCAGGTGCATCCCTAAGAAATAAGAGTGGAATTTAAGGAGAGGACAGCTCTGCTCAAGAATGAAGTCTCCACTCCCAGCCCTTGTCTGGAGCTGCTGAGGCAAGAAAGTTAGTCCCAGGTGGTGTGTTTCACACCTTACCCTTGGAGAGGGAATGTGCAGTCTGTGGAGAAGTTTGGGGCTTAATATCTTCTTTATGGTGTTCTACTTGTGCTAAATCACTGCTTGGAATAATTGTATTGTCACCTTGTGTCATATTTGCTCAGGTGTAATGGCTCTGCCACAAAGGCAGTCGCCTGGAAAATTGTGCTGCAAAATTTTTAATGTTCCTTGGAAAGGTGGGGAGGCTTTAGAGCCTTTTTTTTTCTTCTATTATAAAAGTAGAGGTTTAGAATTTTATTCTTTTTTTTTTCCTCTACTTTTTGTTTTTATGAACATCTTGGTTTCCTGGTGTCTGGGATTGTCTGGTAATGCCTTCTTCTAGGAGTAGGAGATGGGTCTCTATACTGAAGAAAACTTTCCTCACAACTACTTTCAAATAATATGAAATGAATGAAATTTAGGTTCATTAGATGAAAAATAAAAGTAAGTGGCCTTGCTGGTTTCTGGTCATAGCTTGCTATACAGCTAAATTGTTGTAAGGGTTAAAGGTATAAAATGTAAATTAATTCCTTATGTGCTGTGGACTGTGGTTTGAGATGTCCAGTTTTAGCTTGCTTATTAAATAATGAATTAGTATTTTTTGTGTATCTGTGAAAGGCTCTTATTCACAATCATCAGCTTTATTTAAAAAAAAAAAAAGGAAGAAAAAAGCAGATTTCACAAAGACTGGACTTGTGAAGGGCATTGGTGTAGTTTAATAGGACCAGTGAACTTTTGGGGCTGAGAGGCAGCAACGCTGATGCCTGGAGCCAGTTTTGGCACCACAGGTTCTGAGTTCATCATTTTAAATGTGCATTTGGAGCCTCAGATAGGGAGAGACCATCTGCATCTCCAGCTGTGGGGCTGGTACTGCAGCCTGAATGCCGCATCTCCCTGGTGTCGTCACTGAGCCCTTCCAGAAACAAGGATGGCGTTGGGCTTTTAGTTTATACAATCCCTGAATGGTTTGGGTGGGAAGGGATCTTAAAGCCCATCCAGTGCCACCCCTGCCATGGGTAGGGACACCTTCCACTGTCCCAGGCTGCTCCAAGCCCCAAAGTCTAGCCTGGCCTTGGGCACTGCCAGGGATCCAGGGGCAGCCACAGCTGCTCTGGGCAGCCTGTAACTTGAAATGAGAGAGTTGAACCAGTTAATCCCTGGTTAAACAATTTTCCATTAGTGAAAAGAGCAGGCACTGTGTTGGCTGGTTGTGGGGTGGCATGGGATGGAAATCTCCCAGGTCTCTGCTGGCCAAACAGGACAAAGTCTGGGTGCTCCCGGATGGATCCAAGAGGAGCAGCTCTAGACATATCAGACACATAGGATTAGACAGGTTTGGGTTGGAAGGGACATTAAAGATCATCTAATCCCCACCCCTGCCATGGGCAGGGACACCTCCCTATCCCAGGCTGCTCCAAGCCCCAAAGTCCAGCCTGGCCTTGGACACTTCCAGGGATGTCCCCTACAGGACACGAAGGAACACAGACACACACCGCAGCTCAGGTGATCAGAAGAGAAGAGCATTTATTTTTCCTGACTCCAGTATTTATAGTTTTCCAAAAGTGACAGTGGATTGGACAGTGGCAGTGCCACCTCTCCAAAGACACTGGACAGACAAACAGTCCATCCATTTTTCTCCTCCTCTATGAAGGAATTCAAAAACAGTGAGCTGTTTACAGAAAGTGTGTGAGAAACTTCTTCACAAATATGTAAATATCAGAAAGCTTAGAAAGTCTTACAAAAATCAGGGCGACACAGGAATCCAGGAGCAGACACAGCTTCTCTGGACACCTTCGCAATTGTCACTCCATGCCCTTGTGAAAATGGAAGTTTTATCATCCTGCTGGAATTAACTCACGATCCTGCTCCTCCTCAGCAGTTGCAACTGGGCTCTTCACAGCACTCCAGGAAATATCTTGCACTCCCTGAGTACCTAACCCTGAGTTGTATCTCTCTGAATTTATCCTGCTCCTGTTGCTTCAGTTCTTCAGAGCCTCCAGTTATTTCTGGGTGCTATCAATGGCCCCTCCTCCAAGTCTTAAGTCCCCGCTGTGTCACACAGGACCAACCTGTTCCTGCCATCAGCGATGCAGTCATTGCTGAACTGTTTAACCAGATTAGTTCCAAGCCTGAATTTTAAGACCTTCTAATAATCACTTAAGTTTTCAGGACTTCTGCTGTTGTCTCCCCATGAACCAGATGCTCACCTACCCCTAAATGCCTCTGCTGGTTGCAGCTTAACTCCCAGTTTCCCACATGGCACTGCAGAATATTCAGCTAAACCCCAGATTAATGGGATCTCCAGCGTTTTGGGGAATGTTATCTGATGAAATAATCTCTGTTAGTCTCTCACGAGCTACCTTGTGCTGCTGTCTTGGTTTTGAAAGACAGATGCCTGCCAATGAAGGCAGAAGGTTCTCTTGAAATAGAAAATGTAAACCCCCTCCCTCCAAATTATTTAAAGGGTCTCTCAGGCAAAAATATGAGGATAGGAATAACAGTTCTTTAATATGTATAAACAAAATAAAGTAAAACAAAAACCAACAAACTACAACCTAATACGAAAATTTAAAAATGCAGTATTAAACAAAAAATATAAAACAAAACAAAAAAAACCCTGACAGTTAGAATACAACCTGATACCCTGTCAGTTAGGGTGTTGGTAGCAGTCCAGTTTGAATGGTGGCTCCAGTAGAGCTCTTGGAGTGACAGCTGGTTCAGCTGAAGCAGAGATCCTGTAGAAGGGCAGAGTTTTCCTCCAATAATCCAGTGGTGATGTTGAAGGGTCTGGTCCTTCCTCTGGGAATCCAGTGGGAGACATGTCTGCTCTTCTGGGAATGCAGTAGAAGGCAGATGCCTGTTCTGTCCAAATGCCCAGATTATATCCAGGTGGGAATGCTTGGCTCCTCCCCCTGGGCGTAGTTTTCACATTGGGCTGATGTCATTCTGTGAGTCATGTGGTGGATCCTTAATGGCCAATTAAACAGGAAATGGCTCCCAGAGGGAGTTATCTATGACTCATAGGGCAAGGTGTTAATGGCCCATTAACAGGAGATGGTCCGGGGGAGGAGGCAAGAAAAAACACTGCCCCTCCTGATTTCAACAGTTCTTGCAGATGGAGATAGAATACAGACCTTCTGGAATATTTTACATTGTAACCTAGGACAGCTGTGTAAGAAGAAATTTGGTGATATTTCCCAGTGCTTTCATGTCTTTGGAAAGAAATTTGAAGGGAGGAGCACTTGGTCTCTGTGGCACTGAAGGAAGTGGTGTAGGCTTGGAGAGAATTCTTCTCTTAAGTATGAATAATTAATTCTCTGCCCTTTAATTGTCTGCAATCCCAGTTAAAGGAAATGTCAGCGTGGTGTTCAATTTTGTGTGCTGTTTTTTTCCAAACTCTGGCTTTGACTTTAATGGCCCCTACAGCTTTATGATGATTTCTTCTTTTGTACCCTTGTGTTTCTTATTTTTTATTTCATTTCTTTTTTCATCTTCATTTCTTCACCACTTACCTCCTCCCTCTCCTCCCATGGTAAATATTAACACCCTTACTGAAAGCAAGGTCAGAAATTTCCATTGTACTTACACTCGCTGGATTTGATGACCTTGGAGGCCTTTTCCAACCTTAATGATTTGGTCATTATCCTTCCCAAAATACCCATCTTGCTGCAGAGGAACCCACATTGTTTTTTTCTTGACCTCTGCCTTCATAGAGCACTCAGAAATCTTCATGGCATTCTCAAAACCAGGAAAATACTGTGTTTCTGTAGATCTCCCTGAGAGTCTGTTACACCACTTCTCTCTAGATTCTCCTTTAACTTCTTCGTTGTGTCTGGTTTTAGGCTTTTTAAAACTCCATAGGTTCCTGTAAAAAAAGCTTTCTTATGTTGGAGGCAGTTCCCTGTTAGCTGTGCACCCGTACAGAGTCCTTCATCTTGAGAGTCTTTCCCTTCCTCTTTTTTTCTTTGGAATATTTGGCACCTGGCATTTAAAGATTTCTGGACCTCCTTCATTTTCAGACACCTGAGCTCCTCATTTCAGTTGATTTTTCTAGTTGCTTCCTTTTTTTTTTTTTTTTTTTTTTTGTTCCAAAGAAATGCTGGTAACCCTTAATTACAACCCCTTTTTCTTTTGTTTTTCCATCGTGTTTAATCAGCTGATTATCATTCAAATCCAGTTTATTTCCTGTCAGTGAATGCTCTCCATATTGAGAATGAATTAACCTTATTTCTCCCCGATACAAACATTTCCTGCTGGATCAATCCTCTATGAGAGCACACAAATTAAGCTGCTATTTGCAATTTTTGTTCTTTGTATCTGGAAAATTAAATTCCCCAGCAGTGGCCCAATTTCTAAAGAGTTCTTAATTCTCTTAAGGACATCACAGCTGTCCATGTGTTGCTTCCAGTTTATAGCATTACTACCCCCCAATGCAATTTGGATCAGCCCTTCCCAGGGAGATTTTGATCACAGCCAATATTGAAATTTAACATATGGCTCTTCTCTGGCTCCCAGGCTCTGTCTCCAAGGGAAAATCCTTTGGAGAATCTTCTCTGCTCATATCTGGAGAAGCAGTAAGATCAAATTTGCTGGCTGCCCCAATGGTTTTGCCTTTCCGGCAGCTCTTTGAGGGAACCAAAATGGAAAAATTCCACCCCAGATGAGGCCAGGCATGGGAACAGCATTGATGTTTCCACCCTGCCATTAACTAGGGCTCCCACAAAACTGAATAATCAAGGTTTATTTCATCTAGGGAACAAAAGGGATGTGGGATTTGTTTGTTCTGTTCTGATGAAGCACAAGTATTCTTCAGAACACATTCCTTCAAACACTGCTGCTCTGGTCCCTCTGTAGAGAAGAAGATATAAAAGATTTTAGTTTTTATTTCCTCCAGTGTAAGGTGGTCCCAAGTTCACACACACACACAGATCCAGACTGTTGGTTTGATGGAATGAGAGAAAGCTACAAGGTTGCAGTGCAAACAAATCTCTGCTGAAATCCAGTCTTTTATGAAGAAAACCTTTGTATCACAATATCCAGACAAAAATGTGAACTCTATTAAATCACAAAGTGTCTACTAAAATTTTATAATGGTTTTTATTATCATACCCACCTTTCGTAAAGTGAAATTCGGCAGTGACTTTTCCTCTTGGAACTGTTCAATCTCTGGGATATCACCAGAGCTTTGGATCTGAAATTCTGTAGTGGCTTTTCCTCCTGGATTTGTTCTGACTCTGGGATTTCCCCGGAGCTTTGGCTTTAAAGCCACAACAGCTGAATCTGCTTCCTCTGTGACATTCGAGATGCTGCAACACCTTTCGCATTTCCAAAAATTACCATTTCCTGGGAGTGTTCTTTTCCCTCCCAGCATTCAAGCACACATTAGGGTCTGAGTTAAACAAATGTTATAATTTTTAAGCACTTTCACTATCTTAGCTCAAAATTAGGCCTGAATAAAGCAGGATTGTGACAATCCATGAGCAACTGGAGCTGTAATTTTGGCTGATTCGCTGGGACTAAAGTGGTTTGTTACAGGCTGAGTGTGCCAAGGTCAAGACACTTCTGGGATGGGGAGGAATTTAGGTTTCTCCGGTGACAGCTCCTGATCCTGCCAAGATCTGCAGGTCCTGCTCATTCCCTGAATCCCACCCATGGGATTTATGTCCTCTGGTAGAAGTGCTTGGTGGGGAAAGAGTTTAGAGAGGAGAGTTGACTGTTTTTAGTCCCATCCTGCCGGCAGTGTAAATTTTCGAGCTGTGGAAGTTGAGTGCTGGACCTGCTGCACTGCTGGTGCCAGGAGAATGGGCTCTGAATCCATGTCAAAAACTGGAGAAATTCCTGCATTGCCACCTTGGGCACAGCCAGCAGCAGAGCTCTGCCAGCACAGGGAGCAGCAACATCAAACAGCTGCTGTCTGACACAAAGGCTGGGAGCTGGCCGTGGGATAACAGAGCTGCTCTTGGTCCATAAATTTACATCACTGGTTCATAAATAACCCATACTTAATTTTAATTTAACAAGGTACTCCCACACTGTATCCTTCCTTTAAGAGCTTTGTAATGAGTTTTCCCCACACTTGTGCTTTGGGGGCTCTGTTTCAGAAGTTCCCTGAGCATTTGCTTTTGGAAATTCTGTGTATTGCCAATAGCTCTGTGTTCATGTCTAGGTTTTGAAAGACAGGTGCCTGCTAAAGAAGGCAGGAGCTTCTCTTGGAATAGAAAATGTAAACTCCCTCCCTCCAAATTATTATAATTTCTAAAATTAAAGGGGCTCTCAGGCAAAGATATGAGGATAGGAATAACAGTTCTTTAATATGTATAAACAAAGTAGAGTAAAACAAAAACCAACAAACTATAACTTCATAGGAAAATTAGACCAAGATGCAGTATTACAAAAACAAAACCTGACAGTTAGAATACAACCTGATACCCTGTCAGTTAGGGTGTTGGTAGCAGTCCAGTTTGAATGGTGGCTCCAGTAGTGCTCCTGGAGTGACAGATGGTTCTGTTGAAGCACAGATCCTGAAAAAGGGCGGAGTTTTCCTTCAATGGTCCAGTGGTAAAGTAGAAGGGTCTGGTCCTTCTTCCAAGAATCTAGTGGGAGCGAAGGCTGCTCTTCTGGAAATGAAGTAGAAGGCAGATGCCTGTTCTTTCTGAACTCTCAGATTATATTCAGGTGGGAATGCTTGGCTCCTCCCCCTGGGCAGAGCATCTCACAATGGGCTGATGTCATTCTGTGAATCAGGCGGTGGGTCTTGATTGCCCATTAAACAGAAATAGCTCCTGGAGGGAGTTATTTATGACTCATGGGGCAAGGCGTTGATGGCCCATTATCAGGTGATAGTCCAGGGGAGGATGCAAGGAAAACATTGCCCTTCCTGGTTTTAACAGCTCATGAAGATGGAGATAGAATATATACCTTCTGGCATGTTTTTACATTTTAACCTGGGACAGTTCAGCACCACTTTTGTGGCTCAGACTCTGTTTTTCCTTGCTTTGGTACACATTGGGCAGGAATGAAATCATTGTGAGCCAGGTAAGGTAATCACAGCATTCTTTGGAAACCAGGTAATGAACTGGTCAGGGCTGTTGTTGCTGACTGGAAGCTGTATTGGAAACCTTAGTTAAGGTCTGTAAGAATTACCATTAAAATCCACATTTATCACACAACCTTCACTTAAAACAACAAAAACAACCAGCCAATCAACCAAATTCCCAACACCAAAACCAACACAACATGGAACAAAAATGAGCAATTTAGCCAAAATCCACCTCTTGACTCTTCATCACAACTACAACAAAAATTCCCCAGGCTCATGCTATTCTACAACACTTAGCACTATTCAGTGCTTGATTCTGCAGTCCCAAAAAGAGGATTACAGCATACCTGACCTACCTCTGCAGTCATGAATGTTGTAGGAAGCAAGCTACACAAAATACTGTCTGTGTTTCCCTTCTTCTGGCCTGAACATGCAGTGAAGCTGTTGGTGGTGGTGGGGCTGACACTTCCCAAGGTGGGCCTGGAGGAAAGCTCCTGGACATCAGCAGTGTTAATTCATTCTTGCCAGGGCATCGGAGTGTGGATGGAGAAGATTTGTCTCCTCCAGAGCTGCTGCTTGCCCAGATGATAGATATTGTGAGGCCCTGGCAGGGGAGATGTTCTGCATGATGGGCTTCCCAGCAAACTGACACTTTAGGGGTGAGGAGAGGTTGGAAGTGTTGCCTATAAAGGCTGACCTGGAAACAGAGACTGGGCAGGGTAAAAAAATAAAAAGGTATTTATTGAAAGGATCCAGCTTGGGCCATGTAAGAATAGTCCTAAAATAATGGATGCCCAGTCACTATGCCTCACTCTCTTATAAGCTCTGGTTCATTAGCATATTGGAATTAATTGTCTAATTACAGCCTCAGGTTATGAAGCTCCATCCTCTTTGTTCTTTCACTCCACTGTTGATTTCACTTTTAGGCCTAAAATTTGACCTTGGTCCCCAGCTAGAAAGGAATTGTTTTGTCTGTCTACCCTGTGCAGAGAGCTCCACCACCCTTAATGTGAAACCAGAACTATACATTAAAACAGTACAGAGTCTGAAAAAATATAAAAGCTAAAACTTAAGGCATCAGAATGCTGTGGAATGGTTTGCAGCAAGGATGGACAGGGCTCGGAGCAACCTGGTCTGGTGCGAGGAGTCCCTGCCTGTGGAAGAGAGTTTGGGACTGGATAATCTTTTATGTCCCTCCCAGCCCAAGTCACACCATGTCTCTTGGATAGACCGCTCTCTCTTTGGCAGATCTAGAGGAGTTTGAGCTGCCTGGACACCCAGTGCTGTGCCTGGTCAAAGCAGGATATGGATGGCCCTATCTGCTTCTGCACCATTAAAACCTGGTTCGGTGTGTCACCCTTCAGACCCATGCAGTGACCAGTTTGTTTTCTAAAGAGCTAAGATGGGCCTCGGTGTTGGTTTTGCAGTCTTTGTGCTCCATGAACTGCTTGAAATGCAGCCAAAAGTCTTGGGCAGACTGTGCTTGTCCCAAGTGTGCCAGGAAACAAGCGGAGAGGACATGCTTCTTCTTTAACCTTGACTCCTGTCCTCTGCTCCCAGGTGGATCTGATTTATTTGCATGTTGAACACACCACGGGCAACGCTCTCCTTTAAAGCAGGGAGCAGGATAAGAAGTTTTGGCTCTGTAACTTCCAGTGTAATCGCTTGGAATCCCCCCGATTTCCCAGCCTCAGCTGGAGAGTGTAGCCCACATCGCCACAATTTATGGGCTGTGGAGAGCACAGTTATTGCTACAATTGTAGCTCTGCTGAGGAGCTCACCGTGCAAAGCTGAAGGTTGCTACCACTGCTTTCAGAGCTTTCCAGGGGAAAGATGATGGATTGATCCAAGGCCTAGCACAGTCTTGGCCTTGGATCAGCATCAGGCAGCTGAGAATGCAGCACAAACCATCATGTGGGTGAAACCTGTTGCCTCTCTTTAGGGAGAATGTCTTTATATTTCCCTGCTCACAGGGACATAGCTCAGTGCCAGAGAATTATGTGAGGGATAGCTTGGTGATGGCTCTGTGAAGAGAGCTAGGTGAGCCCCCTCCCCCCCCCCCAGTTCCTGTCCTTATTGCTCTTCCTCCTCTCCTAAAAGTGGGAGAAAGGCCTTGTGTTCTTTTCCCTGTGGCCTTTTCTTGGAAAGCTTTTGGAGATGGTCCCTCTCAGTGGCTCCAAACAAGGGATCATGGGTGTTATAAGTGCATGTTATAGTATTGGCTTTTCGCAAATATTGGGATAAATGCTATAAGTATAATGTTAAATAGCTTTTCTGTATGGATATGTTTTTTTTTTCCTTTTCTCTCTTCTCTCTGCTAATAGCAAAAGTTAAACATATGTTTTTAGAGATAGTATGGTTAAACTACTCGCCTAGTTAAGATAACAGCCTGTGAATGTGCTATGGGAGCCCTGCAGCTGACACGACAATTATCAACATTCACCGCATGCAAAAAACTGAGACCACCACCCAAATTAAAAGATAATAAGGACAATATTGAAACCACAAGCCAAGAAACACGCATGCTCTAAAAAGGCAGACCCAAGGAGTGGCCATGCAAAACAGTTCCCAGAAAAAGTTGACTATGCATGAAGGACTATGAATATGCAACAGGTGGATGTGTCAGAAAATGTATTTAAAGGGGCTTTCCTGAAGCATTGGTGTGCTCTTGGCAGCATGCCAAACACCTGGCCATTTAACCCTTTGCTTTATGTTTGTTTCCTATTGTCTTTTTATTAAACCTTTTAAATTTTACCGGGACAGTAAATAGTGTTTTTCACAATGGTTGTCAGCAGTGTCTGCTGCTCCTCCTTGTGCTGAGCGACACATGGAGCTACTTGTTCTTCCCACCAAGGCCTCTCCCTGCCTCTCCAAGAGCCATTCTCCCTGGCAGGGATGGTCACCCTCCTTGGGGTGGGGTTGCTCCTCATCCCAGCATGTGTGCAGCTCTGCCTGCCCCCTTTTCAGCCCAACCCTGCCACTTTTAGACCCTGCTCTGGGTCTTCACTGCTTTGCTGAGGGAAACTGGGTTTTCCTCTCTGGGTTGGGTGTGGCAGCTTTTTGATATCCATGTGGGAACACTGGGAGTTTTGAACCCTGGCTTGGCCCTACCACCTGCAGCAGAGCCCAAGGGAACTTCATTGAATCCCAGACTGGTATGGGTTGGGCGGGGCTTTTGCCCATCCAGTGCCACCCCTGCCATAGGCAGGGACGCCTCCCACTATGCTAGGCTGCTCCAAGCCCCGAAGTCCAAGCTGGCCTTGGACAGTTCCAGAGATCCAGGGGCAGTCACAGCTGCTCTAGGCACCCTATGCCCACGCCTGCCTGCCCCCCCTCCCAGGAAACAATTCCTTCCCATACATCCCTGCCCTCTGGTGTGGGGAGCTGTACCAATTACAAAAGAGCAGAAGCAGTTTTACCCTCAACAAGGCACAGCTGCATCCAGTAAGGATGAGAGGTATCAAAGAGGGGATTGCTGCCCCAGCATTAGTTAGAGTCTGCTGGCCATGCTGAGAGGAGGAAGGGTCAGAGGGCCAGAGAAGGTGAGCTGCTGTGCAGGGGACACACAGGGTCAGGGGGCTGCGTGAGGGACAAACAGGAGTTTGCTGGTTGGGCAGAAAGATGAAGAAGCTGTGTGGTGCTTTCTGGGCAAAGTTTACTCCTCTGGATTGTGTTAGAAACCAGAAGGCTGTGTGGTGCAGCCTGGAGAAGGTTTAGTTCTGTTACTATAGCCTGGGGAAATTTTAGTCCTCTAAGGAAGAAAGAGTCAGGAGGCTGTGTGATGCTGAAGTGGAAGATTTAGCACTCTAAACAGTGCTGTGTCCGTCTTGACTGTGACATATGATGTGACATTTGTGACTTATGGTTGTGGACAACCATGACAATCTGGCAGTAGANAGGAGTTTGCTGGTTGGGCAGAAAGATGAAGAAGCTGTGTGGTGCTTTCTGGGCAAAGTTTACTCCTCTGGATTGTGTTAGAAACCAGAAGGCTGTGTGGTGCAGCCTGGAGAAGGTTTAGTTCTGTTACTATAGCCTGGGGAAATTTTAGTCCTCTAAGGAAGAAAGAGTCAGGAGGCTGTGTGATGCTGAAGTGGAAGATTTAGCACTCTAAACAGTGCTGTGTCCGTCTTGACTGTGACATATGATGTGACATTTGTGACTTATGGTTGTGGACAACCATGACAATCTGGCAGTAGAAGCCATTCCCTGTGTCCTGTTCCTCCATCCCTTTCCCAAGTCTCTCTAGCTCTGCTGGAGCTCCTTCAGGCACTGGAAGGGGCTCTGAGGTCTCCCTGGAGCCTTCTCCAGGCTGTAAAATCCCAACTCAATCTATCTCCAGAGCAGAGAGGCTTCAGCCCTTTAAGCATCATCACCAGGCAGCTGAACTGCTCTGTGTTGGGTGCAAGGTTTGTAGGAATTTTTTTTTTTTTCCTTTAGTGTCTCTGCTCTGGACTGCCTTCTATGTGCCTTCTTCTAGGCCTTGTTCTTTCTCTCAGTCCATATAAATATGCACATAAATATTACAAATAATCCCTGAAAAATGTGTTTTTCCTTGTGTGAATATCAACCCGGTGAGCAGTAGCAGTGTAGCTCCATCCTTTAGATCCGAATCTGAGAGCCTGGTGGGGGATGAAGAGAGCCTTCTGTGCTCCTCATCTCTGAACCCCACCCACATGACTGGGATGAAATGAAGTGATGAGAGGGATGACTTCTCCCCCCATCATTAGGATGCAAGTGTTTGCTGAATGTGCCAGATGTTTGGCTTTCATTATCTGGAGTTTTTTTTTCCTTTCCAGCTCTAGTGAAAGGGAAGCCTGAGCAGGTCCAGTGGAATTCTAAACAGTTTCCTGTGTGAACAGAGAAAGCCGCATCCTTAATGAACTGCACAGGGTGACAGTGAGTCCAACTAGTGAATGCTGTGTCCCTGTTACTTTAGAGAGATGACTGAGTGGTTTCTTTGGTTTTTTTTTTTTTTTTTTTTTGGGTTTTTTTTTTGTTCACTTAATCCATTTGGGTTTTC
>VXBU01018411.1:81349-99526 GCA_013400315.1 Bombycilla garrulus | reverse complement strand
TTTTGGTTTTTTTTTTTTTTTTTTGGGTTTTTTTTAGGATCACTGAATCCATATGGATTATCCAAATTAGAATGACTTTCTTTTATTTTAATATTTTATTGAAAATATATTCTGCTTTACAGTCATGTTTTTGAGCTATTCAGAACATATTCTTTATGTGTTAACAATTCAAGGAAGTGTCTTTACAAAAAAAAAAAATCTTTAATTATTCTGGAGAAATCCAGTGAACACCTCATAGCACTTGAATCCCAGGATTATTGAGGCTTGAAAAGCCCTCCCAGCCCATGGAGTCCAAGCTGTGCTCAATCCCTACCTTGTCCCCAGCCCAGAGCATCAGTGCCACCTCCAGCCCTTCCTTGGACACCTCCAGGCATGGGCACTCCAAACCTCACTGGGCAGCCTCTGCCAAGGCCCAAGCACCCTTTCCATGCAGAAATTCCTGCTGCTGTCCAAGCTGAGCTTCCCCTGACACAGCTTGAGGCCATTTCCCCTTGTCCTGTCCCTGCTCCCTGGCAGCAGAGCCTGAACCCCCCTGGCTGTCCCCCTGCTGTCAGGGAGTTGTGCAGAGCCAGAAGGGCCCCCCTGAGCCCCCTTTTCTCAAGGCTCAACTCCTTTCCCAGCTCTCTCAGCCTCTCCTGGGGCTCCAGCCCCTTGCCCAGCTCCGTTCCCTGCCCTGGACATGGTCCAGCCCCTCCAGGGCTCTGGCCAGGAGAACTGGACACATGACATAGGTGTGATCTCACAAGTGCCCAGTACAGGGAGACAATCACCTCTGTCCAGTAATATTTGATTAAAAGCATTGGTTTGCATAGAAGGAGAAGTTGCTGGATTCTGGGTTGTAATCAGTTAGGGCTTGCATGTTCAGCTGCATTGTGTGAGAAGTGAGTGACTGTTTTTACCCATGACTGGAGCTGAGAACCTGCTGGAAGTAGGAAAGACCAGACTTGATTGCAGGTTGCATCTTGCAAGAGATAGGTGAACCTTTAGAGCTGTCCTGTTGCTGTTCTTAAGGATTATGCTCTTCTAGTCTCGAGGTGAGAGCATGGTCAAAGTGTCTTCCTGGTACTGGAAGCAAGGAGATTATTGTGAGTGAGGTTATGGAATGGTTTCCTTTGGAAGGGACCTTAAAGCCTGTCCTGTACCACCCCCTGCTGTGGGCAGGGATACCTTCCACTATCCCAGGTTTCTCCAAACTCCATCCAGGCTGGCCTTGGGCACTTCAGGGATCCAGGTACATCCACAGTTTCTATGCTAGGGCTTCCTCACTTCACAGCAAGTAACTTTTTCCATCCATCTACTTCACACAAGCTTTGTGAAGAGTGAGGTCATCTGAGGTACCGCTTGGGTTCCTTGAACAGGAGGATCTGGTGCCTTTCCATTAGGAGCAGCAGATGGCACTTAAAATTCTCTTTAAAAGCATTTTCCCCCTGCTGTGCCAGCATGGCTTTGTCTGTGTGGGTCTTTAGAGAGCTGCTTATCCCCCAGGAGCAGGGAAAACTGATATTTTTCTGTTGGTTATACAGTACTGGTATGTGGGCAACTGTACTAATTACAGATGAGTAGAGGCAGTTTTACCCTTAACAAAGCACAGCTGTGTCCAATAAGGGTGAGAGGGGGTTGCTGCCCCAGCGTCAGTTGGAGTCTGCTGGCTGTGCTGAGAGGAGGAAGGGTCAGAGGGCCAGAGAAGGTGAGCTGCTTGCAGGGGACACACAGGGTCAGGGGGCTGGGTGAGGGACAAACAGGAGTTAGCTGGTTGGGAAGAAGGAACCAGAAGGCAGTATGGTGCTTTCTGAGGAAAGTTTACTCCTCTGGAATGTGTTAGAAACCAGAAGGCTCTGTGATGATACACAGAGAAAGAGCTGAGTGGTGCTGCCCAAGGCTTTGCTTACAACTCCAAGGAATGTTTGGATTTCCCTTTTAACTTAAAATAAAGTTTTAGTCCTCTAAGGAAATAGGAGTCAGAAGGCTGCCTGATTTTGCATGTGGAGAGTTTCTCACTCTAAATAGTGCTCTGTGTGTCTCATTTGTGACATACATGGCTTATGGTTGTGGGCAGCCATGACAGGGAGGTGCCCTCACTGCCTGTGGTTTCTCCCTGTGCTGTTCCACAGCAGCAAAGGGAACTCAGAGGTGGCAGGTTCATCCCTGGGAAAGCAAGCTCCAGGGGATCAGTGTTCCCATGCAGTGCATCCTTTAGGGAAGGCTGGCTGGGATTGCTGCAGTGCAGCACCATTTCTCCCTGAAGAACTGGAGGAAATTAGGAGTACTTTGAAATATAATGTTTCAGAGAATGATGAGGCCTCCAGCAGTGTGAGTGCAGGAATCTTATCTGTGCTTGTCTCATAGGGCTCCTGGAACAGCTCTGTGCAGCATCCAGCTCAGCTCTTCCGTCTCCCAGATGAGCTTCATTAGGAATTTGACATTTTAATGCACTCCAGTGGGTTTCCATAACTCGGCTCAGATTGGGTATGAAGTAGCAAATCAGTGAAGGTCACTTTGGAGTGGAGGTGACATTGTCAGGCCTGGATGTGGATCCTGAGTATCCCATGGCATCACTGTGCCTGCTCCTCAGAAGCTCCTTAGTTTGGGTTAGTTATGACCCTCAAACCTTTTTGTGAGGAAGCTGCAACTTCAGGAAAGGTTGGACTCTGTAATCTCAGGATTGATTTCTGATCTTATTCTGTGAAGAGACTTTGGTCCTTCAGATTCTCTCCAAGACAGTTGTGTGAGTGTTTGGATTGAACAAAAGCAGGAGGACAAAAAGGGAAGGGCAATAAATGTGGAAAGAATTGGAAGAAAGGTAGATCCTGGAGGATGGGGGGAAACAGAAGTTTAGCCTGTGAATAAACACAAAAACAGGTTGGGCTGCATGGATGGATTTTATTCTTCCACAGGAATGTTGTGAGGTGCGCAGCAGGTGCCTGCTGGAAGTTAGGTGGGAATTGCCTGGAGTTGGAATGATTTTGTTTCACAATCTGTTTTGGAAATGACAGGAAACCCACTGAGTTCACCCCATGTTCACAGCAATCCATTATCCTTTTAATGGTGTGTTTTGGAATGTGTTGACTGTTGAGTTAAGAAGTGGAAAGAAAATTCAGTGTTCCGTGTCCAATTTATGTAATAAATGCTGGAGTATTTACTCTTGTCTGAGGGGAACTGAAAGAGGGTTCATTTAATGCTTTTAAATCCATCTCTGCTATTGACCCAAGTCAGCTGACTTGGTGTCCTCAAGTGGTTTTTAAGTATTAGAATTAAAATATCAGATACAAAACCTTTCAGAAATAGCAAATGTTTTATAAAATATGATAATTAATATATATAATCTTTATTTCCACGTGATACCTGCTTCTTACTTTGAACAGCTTCTTCATGTGGTTCTTGGACCTCACCCCTCTCTCAAAAACAATTTGGGAACTGGAGGGTTCTTTTTGTTTGGTGGAAGGAGAACTTTATTTCTGATATTGGTTTCATATCCCAGCTGCAAACCCCAAGAAATTTGGGTTTATGTATTCTCACAGGGCTTTGGGAAACAGGAGGATGGGATTCTGCGTTTTGGAACTAATTAGTCCTATAAAATTCATGGAATACTGTATTTGTTGAAAATTGTGTATTATTGGAAGCACCATAACATCTGTTGCTCTCCAGAAGAGGATTTTTGGCACAATTACTGCCATTTCTTTAAAAAAATATTCCCCTTCTGCTCAATTACTAACATTTAAGTACCATTAAATAGACAAATTCCTTGAAATGCAACTCAGTGATTTTTAGTGCTGTTGAGGGTTTGAGAATATATAAGAGTAAGGATGAGCTTAAGGGAAAGGAAAAGCCAATAAAACTGCAGTTTATTCTTACATGCTGCACACTTGTTATAAATTTCTGCCTTGCAGTTAATTCATCATATTCGGGGGATTAATATTTTATAAAATAAACAGAGAAAAGCTGGAGCTTTGGCAAGTTTTGGAGAGGCCAGCTAAATTTAAGAACAGAACCTGAGCATTTATTGCAGGAATAGTTGCAGTATTTCAGATCTCACTGTTGAGTAGGGATGTAGAGCTTTTTTTCTGAGATGTCTTACATTAATAAAAGTCAGGAGTATATTTAAATTATTAATTTAATATCAATTAATATATATCTTCTGTATTTTGATACATGTTAATTTGTAACATTACATCTTATGTACCTTGAAAAGGAGTTACTTCTGTGATGAGTGCTCTGCATTCTTGCTGCATGGATTATTCCCAAGGTATTGATGGGTTTTGGGGAGGGAAGGAAGGGCTGAGGTCTCCTGTTGTTGTTTAAGGGGTAGGTCTGGGATAAATGCTCACTCCAGGAGCATTTCAGAGCTCTTCCCCTGATGTGAATCATCCCGCTAACTGCTCTCCAAAGCTTTGCTAAACCCAAAGGTTTTAATTAGTGCAGCTGTTGATGTTTTGTATCATCCAGACAGGAGAACTGCAGGATAACCCTCCTCCAGGGCAGGTAGGAGTGCAGGTGGCTCTGTGTTCAGTGCAATTGTTTTTGATGGCAATACATTAAAAATTCCCAGAGAAATGAGGGTTGCTGGGCCCAAGCTTTTGCAGAGGCTCTGCCCTTTTATAAGAGTAGCAGTCCTACACCTTGAAAACACTTGTCAGCCTTTAAAAGCATTAAGTACTAATGGATTTTGTGCTCCAGCATTCCTACTGTCTCATCCAGATCTGGAGTCGTGCTGATGGAACTCCTGGTGTGGTTCTTCCTCTTGCATCTCAGAATTTCTTAGCCATTATTTTTATTTCTTTTGTGAGTCTTGAGTTTTAAAATGAGAGTAAGTACTTCACTGTCAAGAAGAATGAGAATGTTTCCTTGCTGCTTCCCTGCTTATTGTTCCCTCCCAGCCAGAGAGTCCTGGAGGGGCTGTAGCGTGTCCAGGGCNTGCCTGGAGGTGTCCAAGGAAGGGCTGGAGGTGGCACTGATGCTCTGGGCTGGGGACAAGGTAGGGATTGAGCACAGCTTGGGCTCCATGGGCTGGGAGGGCTTTTCCAGCCTCAGTGATTCTGGGATTTTGAGTTTGGTGTATGAAGTTTCACCAGGAAGGCTGATTGTAGACATCTGCAATGTCTGTGGTGATTTCACAGAGAACTTAGTCTGATCTCATCCATTCTCACCCCTGCCATGGCCAGGGACACCTTCCACTGTCCCAGGCTGCTCCAAGCCCCAAAGTCTGCCCTGACCTTGGAAACTTCCCAGGGATCCTGGGGCAGCCACAGCTGCTCTGGGCACCCTGTGCCAGGGCCTGCCCACCCTCTCAGGGAACAATTCCTTCCCAGTGCCCTATTTGACCCTGCCCTCTGGCAGTGGGAAGCCATTCCCTGTGCCCTGGCTTTCCAGATGCCTGGAAATTCTCTCTCCATCTTCCTTGTGACTCCTTCATGTCCTGGAAGGAATAATGTAGCTTCTCCTCATGGCTTTAGTTGAACATGACCATTTAATGGTATCCATGGCTGCAGTGATGCACTTTTCCCTTCTTTTACCACTTCCTGAGATGGGAATGCAGCTTGTGGGAGAATCTGGCACTTGTACTTCTGAGGAAAGGTCTGGGGAAGAGGAGAATACTTGAGGTGGAGTTAGGAGTCAGCTGAGTGGATGGGCTTCCCTTGTTCCCAGAGTGAATTTTGCAGGACAGGCTGATGGAGGAGATGCAGCACAGCAATTTCTTCTGGAATCCCAGCCTGCAGCCTCCAGCCTATCTGTTCCATGTGGGCTGGGCAAACACTGCCCGGTGGAAGTGGGGGCTGGAAAAGGAAGAGGTTGTTTAAATGTGAGGGCAATAAATCATTGCTTTGTAAAAATACCTTTTCAGGCCAAATTCAAAGCCTTTAAACCATCCCTGCATTAAAAATTCTCCTATTGGCTGCTTAGCTTTGACTGGTGGAGCTGTTCCAATGGAGCATTCCTGTTACAGGAGGAACGTGGGCTCTTGCTGTAAATGACAAGCTTCATCAATCTGAGTATGCAATTTATCTAATTACGACTGTAGATTATTAGGTTTTTAGGTAATCCTTTCGATTAGATCAGAAATAATTTTGACGATGCTTTTCAAATGGAATTTTGTTTCCTTACCTGGGAAAAATGAGGGATTCTGTAGCACAAGCTGCTCTCAGATGTTCCTGTTGCATTTCCATGTGTGGTAGCTCCTGAGAACATTTGATACATTTCTTTTCAAGGCAATGTGTGTTGTTCCAAGCACTATACCATGTATTTACATGAAGTTATGGAGGGAATCTTCTAGCTGGATGTTGCCAGGTGGCTTTGTGGCTCACTGTGGAAGCAGGTGATTAAATCATTGTTCTATATCTGTGCACAGCAATCTGAGAAGCTCATTTGGAAACCTTTCTGTTCCTAAAGTCTATCTTTTGTTAATTTTTCCTTCCAAGGGGTTTCTAATTTTGCAGGAAAATTATTTTGGTTAAATGAATAGGGTCTCCTTCAAGGTGAGAGTGAGGACGACACAGCAGGGATGGTGCTTCCCCCTTCACCTTGTGCTCCCCTCTCTTCCCCTTGCTCTGCACACCCAAATTCTCTCCCTGAGATGGTTTTATGCTCCAACAACAGCTTTTGCTTCCTTCCAGGATCTCAGTGCAGTTCATGCAATATGTGGCAGACTCCTATTTATAGCTACGCTATTTTCCTGGCTGGATCTAAGTGCAAATTGCACACCTGTCCTAGCACTTTGGATCCCTTGCACCCCCTGTTCCCCCTCTGCCTCTCTAGGAGTTGATTTTGGTTTTGGTGAATTCCTGTCTTGGGTTCCTACCTGGGAGCTGGCTGCACACATGGGAATACAATATCTAAACCCCACTACAGTGGCTCCTTCCTTTGCTTATTTTCAGTCATATTTGTGTTTAACCCAATTTATTTGTTTGTTTTGTTTTTTTTTCCCAAAGTGAGTTCTGCAGATGTTAATAACCATGTCCTGCAGTAGTGAATCCTCCCCCGGGGTGCAGATACTCTCCTCCTCCCCCTAATTGGGACTGGAATTCAGGTAGTGCTGCAAGAAGTCATGGGTTGGGTTACCACAAGCTCACTTTTCCCTGTGTGCTTTTCAGACAGTGAGGTTTGCATTAAAAGGAGAGGAAAAAAAAAAAAGGAAAATGAGATAAACCCTGTGGATGCTGTTGCTACAGTATCTTATCTGTAAAATGATGATGGTTGCATGTCTTTTGGCTCTTACCCAACTTCTTGGTAAGAAATGGAACTTTTTTATCTGTCCTGTCATTTGTCTAATTTGGGAATTTTGGCACTTTTTTGGGGGGGGTCAGGTGTTATGTCACATAGGAAGCAGGTGTTTCAGTAAATCCAGCTTTGCATTTCAGTAAATCCTGCTTTGGCAGGAATTTCTCTTGAAGATCTAGCAATGTGTAATCGTGTTTATTTTGGTGTTTCTGAGACCACTGAGCACTTAAGTACCAACTGATTTTGGGCTATATGCTCAAAGCTCTCTTTTCAGAGGGATAGCTGCACATTTCCTGGAGTTTTTGCTGTAAGTGACCTATAAATTCTTGCATTTGCTTGTCCTTTTGTAGCTTGGGATTAGCACAAGACCTGAAAAACTGTGAGGAAGATGAGCTGCCTTCCTCCTTCAGCCCTGCAGCACCTGAGGCTGACATGCAGTGCCCTGGGTCACCTCCCTAAGGTCACTGTGCCTCCTCTGCTGGGGCTGTTTTGGTCTGGCATTCTGTATATTCTCTGCGAAAACCAATTTGCACAGGGGTGGTAGCTTCCCCAGGGGTGTTAAATGCACCACCGAGCCTGAGGTGCTGCCCAGCTCATCCCAGTTTGATGACTGGAGTTGTTGCTGGGAGGAGCTTTGGAGCTGGGAGTGAACCAAACCTTTGTGGTTTGATTCACCTCAAAATATCAGGGTTTTTGCACTGCTTGCCCTATCAGGACTAATAGAAATTACACTTTGTAGTCCATTGGTTTGGGACTGTCAGTCTTCCTCACGAAACTTCATCTGCAATTTTTCCAGCCCTCATCTCCTGTGGATTGCTGCTCAGCAGGTGGTGATGCATTTGCATGTTGGGTCAATCCTAAATTTTTCTAAGGTTGGAGGGGTATTTTTTAAATGAGACTTATTTAATGGCCTGCTAAATGTTAATTTTAGTCTGTAGAGCAACAATATTGCTTAATCAATTGCTCTATATGTTAATGAAGGCTTGATCTTTTCCCATTCTTGATATGTTGCTTTTAGTAATCCTGTTAATTCCTAAAGGCTGGGAAGAAACAAATTACAGCTTTTCAGGATTTATGGGTTTGATATTTTGCAAATCCTGCTTTTTGTTCTTGTATTTTTGGGCAGAAGTTTGAACTTCTGGGAAACTCAGTGGTTCGCTAACAAGTTCCACATAAACCCCAAGTTGCCCTGGGGTTGTTGTGAGGACTCCTTTGGCGCTTTTATGTTTTTTGAGCTCTTCAGGTACTCAGAAGCTTCTAATAATTGGTTAGTGAGAATAAAGCAAATATCAGCATTTTCATTGGAGTCCAGATTTCCAGAACTCCTTGCTTTTAGGGACTGGCTCTGACTCCCATGCAGCCAACTAAGAAAAGGAGAAGCTGCTCCATGGATAATATGAAGGAAAATTCAGGTTAAATTGCTTTGTGCACGTTCTCCACTGGAACAAATACATGAGCCTTAATGGGGGAATTCATCTGCTGAACTCTAGGAAGGGTTTCCAGCATCAGTTAGGTCAGGAATATATCACAGAGTCAAGCAGGGAATGCTTGGAAGGTTTTATAGCATAAATGTAGCAGAGGAAAAGGTGAAAACTGCTCCCTCAGCCTTTTGCCAGGGTGAGGCAGGAGCTGAATACAAAGGTTTGACAAGGCTGGGCTTAAATCCTGGCCTCAGACTTGGTTTGGGAATGAAGTGGCAGACAGGTGATGTGCTCAGGAGTGGATTAATGTCCCAAATGTAAATGTTGCCATTTGTCAGAGTGATTATCTTGTCTTATCATTGTAAAACCAACAAGATGCTTTAAAAGGCTTTGGGGACAAGCCCAGAGGGGGAATCTAAAGGCAAACTTTCCATCTGTGCTTTCCAGTGCTATCAAAGCAACATCCAAGCTCCACAGCCCCCCCTCAGTTTTTTTTTTTGGGGGGGCCAGCTGATTTCTCGAGTTTTGTCTGCTGAGAGTTGATTCTTCTGGCTCCTAATTTTCTTGGTCAGTTCCTGCAGGTTTTAAGATTTATTTCCAAGGGAGGGACTGAGCTGGGAACAAAATGAGTGACTGTGAAGGGCAAGTTTGTGTCCTTGGGGAGAAATCTGGGCCAGGTGAAGATGGAATGACAGAAACCTGTAGCAGCTTCACTCTCCTCCTCTCCCCCAAAACCCCCAACCAGCTGGAGTGTGCTGGAAAGTTTGGTAGGGCTCTGTCTGTTCAGCTGTGGGGGAAGGGAGGAGAAAGTCTGATACCTTAATATTAAAAGAAAGATGCTTAAAGCATGAGTTGGAAATCTGAAGTCATTCTGCTGGAATGAATTTTTAGAGCATTTAAAGGAAGTGTGGATTCCTTCTGAAGTGTGGGGTTTGCTCTAATGGGCAAGAGAAGGAAGTGGTAAGCCTTTTAAAAGAGATTTTTGCCTCTTGAGTTTGTGCATGAGAAAATCAGGGAATGTGAAGTGTTTAGGTGAAGTTTGAAACACTGCTGTGCTTACCTGAGTTGAAATTTTAAGCAAAGAGTAAAATTTCTACTTGGAGTAGTTCCTACTCCTATGAAAAGTGATAAGTAACAAGTTTCTGTATTCAAACCTTCTTGTGGCTTTTAATTTTTGTGTCTGTGATTGTGTGAACAGAATCTAATTTAAGTCTTAGAAATGTAGGTCTGTTATCTGCTCTTTCTCGAGCTCCTAAGATCTCCTGTGTTATTTGTTACTCTAGCATGTGGCAATCAGCCTTTGGAATACAAATGCAAAATTAAACCCAGCTTAATTTGCATTTAGAATTGATAAATGTTGCACAAGAGGCTGGTTAAAAAATAAGAATGAAACAGCAAGCCCTTTTCAGTCTTTCCCCTCCCAACCTGAAATTGTAGAGCTCAGACTTCAAAGCAGTTTGGACTCAACTTCTAATGAGCAAAATGATATTGTTTCCAAATTTGTATTTTCCTTCAGTTGCAAGCATGTTAGTTTGGGATTTTTTTTAATTGCAGAAGCAATTAAATAGTACCTTTTTCTCTGTTTTTTGATGTTCCTATCTCATGTAGCTGAAATTTGAGTATCAGAGCAGGTTTGTTGTGGATGTAACTTGACAGAGAGCTTGTACAAACTATCTAGAAAAAATAAGAAATAAATTGAAGTGAGTCTTCCTGCTAGTGCTTTTTCTGCTTGCAATTTAATTAATTAAAAATTGGTTTAAAGCCAAATCACTGCATTCTGTGAAAAGTACATACTCCAGTCATAGTGGATATTTAAAATACCTTTTCCCCCATATGCATTTGAGGGGGAGAGATGTGGCTTTGATGTTTTTTTTAAATGATGTTAATGACTGAAACTTTTGTATTTGGGATGGGTAAAATTTCCCTTCTGCTGGGCTGGAGCAGTCCTGGTTCTCCAGGCTTCTCATCTGTGGGTGTGAGGAGTGTGGAGACAGTTCTTGCTGAAAGGATCAGTGTGTGGGTGAGTTTCAGTGGCATTTCATGTGTATCTGAAATACTGGGGAAGCCCAGGTGTGATTGGGGTCACTGTGATTGCAGATGCAATCAATAGAAGAGTCTTTGCAGTGACTTGCAGATTTTTAGGAGTGAAGGCTTCAGGGGTTGCAGTGGCACCGTGGCTGCTTCAGGTCCTTTAAAAGAAGAACGACCTGAGGTGGCCACGGTGGGAATATGGGGGCAGAGAGGAAGGTAAAGCTCAGCTTCCAGCACTTCTCTGGGAATGCTGGAGTCTGCAGAGATTAAACATCACCACAAAGAGCTCTGTGCAACCCCCATGAGTATAAATCACCCCAAAGCACAGCAGAGCAGTTCAGCAGCATGGAGTTTGCTCAGAGAACACCACGAGAGACTGTTAGAAATGTGTGTTCTCAAGAGGAGAGGGCTGCAGGAATTTCTGTGGGTAATTAGGTGCATCTCAGACAAGACATGCGCGAACTCACACCAAAAGATGTTCTGAGAGTGCTTTTCAAACCTGCAGCTCTCAGAAAACAGCACCAGATGGTAAGGTAATAGGAGAAAATCTGGCTCTGTATTCCTTGTGTGCCTGAAAGCCTGGTGTCCTAGGTTACAAGTAAGAATATTCCAGAAGGTCTGTATTCTATCTCCATCTTCATGAACTGTTAAAATCAGGAGGGGCAGTGTTTTCCTTACCTCCTCCCCTGGACTATCTCCAGATAATGGGCCATTAACACCTTGCCCTATGAGTCACAGATAACTCCCTCTGGGAGCCATTTCCTGTTTAATGGGCCATCAAGGACCCACCACATGACTCACAGAATGACATCTTCCCATTGTGAGATGCTCTGCCCAGGGGGAGGAGCCAAGCATTCCCACCTGGATATAATCTGGGCATTTGGACAGAAAGGCATCTGCCTTCTACTGGATTCCCAGAGGAGCAGCCTTCTCTCCCACTGGATTCCCAGAGGAAGGATCAGACTCTTCAATATCACCACTGGACCATTGGAGGAAAACTCTGCCCTTCTACAGGATCTCTACTTCAGCAGAACCACCTGTCACCCCAGAAGGACTACTGGAACCACCATTCAAACTGGACTGCTACCAACACCCTGACTGACAGGGTGTCAGGTTGTATTCTAACTGTCAGGTTTTGGTTTTTGTTTAATACTGCATCTTGTTCTAATTTTCCTATTAGGTTGTAGTTTGTTGGTTTTTGTTTTATTTTATTTTGTTTATACATATTAAAGAACTGTTATTCTTATCCTCATATCTTTGCCTGAGAGCCCCTTTAAATAATTTGGAGGGAGGGGGTTTGCATTTTTCTATTCCAGGAGAAGCTCCTGCCTTCCTTGGCAGGCACCTGTCTTTCAAAACCAAGACACCTGGATAGTGTCCTGAAGGAAATGCAGTCTGCTCAGTGCAGCATATGTGTGTTTATAAACATCACCCCGGCTGTGCCTGGGAGCAGGGGCTGATGGCAGGGCTCATTCCCAGCTCCAGCCCAAGTGCCTCTTCTGGGAAGGGTGCAGGCAGCTGAAGGTTTGCTTTAAAAATAAAAAATAAAAATCCTTGGTTATATTGGCATTGTGCTGTCTGCTGGCTTATCATTTACCAAAGGGTTAATTCATGTTCTAAGTCTTGAGTGGTTGATGAACCTGGTTTCCTCCTCAGATGTCATAAATATGAGCCTATGTCTGTTGAGCACATTAAAAGAAACAACTGTGAATTAATTCAGAATTAATATTCTTGTTGTGAATGGAGCTTTATTTTGCTCTTGTGGGCTTCTTAGGTGTATGTACCCTGATTTCTCCAAACGATAACTGCAATTATACTCCCCATTTTTCATGCACAGGTTATTGCTTTGTTGTAGCCGAACTTTATTAGTCATATTAACAAGAGAACAGTTTTGAAAAGGACATGAAACTTATTGAGCTGATTTGTTTGTTCTGGGTTTATTTTATTGTATTTTAAGGTATTGACTTGCAGTTATAGTGTATTTTTATTTGTTTGCTCTTTACTTAGTACTTTGGCATTAGCATCAGCATTGCCAATGCCAGCAGTTGGATGGATTTAACCGTTGGCTTTTGGGGTTTTCACCTTGTTGGCTTCCTGCCATGCAGCTCTTCAAAGATAAAACCCCAGACCCCTGGTGGTCCCTTCCTTCTGCACCTGATTGAGAAGCAGCAGCTGGGTTGTGATCTTAATACAACATATTCTTAGCTGACCTCAAAAGGTTTTCTCATCCCTTTCTGGAGGCAGGGCACAATTTTGGGACCTTTTCCCAAAGCTGAGGAGGCTGCTGTAGCTGCAGAGCTGCTGATAAACACCACCAGAGGTGCCTGCTTGGTTCCTGGATCTCCTTGACACACTCAGGTTCTTCCAGGTGGTTGGGGTGTGGTTTTTTTCCTTCCCCACTTTCTGTTCCTCAATGGCTTCCAGGCAGAGGCTTCCTCTATGTAGATTTGAGCTTTCCTGCTCGTGTCAAATTTCTCTGAAGCCAAAACTCACCTTAAGGCCTTGAAGATACTCTCAAGCCCAATTCTTGCAAGATTTTTTTTGCAGTTTTGAGGACTTCGCCAGTCATTGCTCTTCTCAGGCTGAGTCTGTGGACTGGACAAGCTGGTCTGAAATGTGGAAATTCAGGAACATGAGGATTGCTGGGCAAACTCAGGAATTCTACCACACACATCCCTGATTTTTGGAGGGGAAGATTGTTAGTGTTTGTCCTGCTCTTGCAGAGTTTTCTAAGCTAATTCAGGCTTGGAGGATCTGCAGTAAGACAGGCTCAGCCATCAATGCTTCAGGCAAGGTGGCTTCTGCCTCTTGCTTTGTTTACAATAATTGTCACTCTGGGATATTCCTTCTCACTGAAGGATTCCCTGTTTTCCCCACGAATTCCCAGCACTGGTTTGGAGCTGAAGCATCAAATGTGCTGGCTTTTGTTTATGGCTAAGAAAGAGAGATTGAAGTATTGTTCTCTAATGAGATAAACTGGGATTTGGCTGAGGCTGGAAATGAGCTGTGAAATCCATGTAGATTGGATGGATTCACCTGTCCCCCTCCAGCATTCCACAGAAACTAATTAGTGCTTTAAAAAGGAACATAATTTCCTCTGTTACTTTAATCAGGGGGTTTGTTTTTTTTTCCTTTACTGGGAATAACAGGTTGTGAAAAAGAAATACCCATATGAGCATTGTCTTGGATTTTATTTTGCCCAAACCTAATTAAATCTGCAAATTTAAATCTCAGGGAGGCAGGGAGGCTGAGGTAATAATAGTCTTCCTGGAAACTGTGTGGCAAAGCCAACTAGGATTTGTGGATTTGTTGTTTGGATCTTTGTCCTTGTGGAAATTAGGTACTGCTCCAGGAAAGGCAGAACCAAAAAAAACAATTTTTTTTTCCGGCTCCCATCTGTTGGTTTTTTACATGGTTTTATTGATGCATTTCTTAAAATAGCATTTTGTGTTTGCAGTATGAAGTTGAGTCACTGTCTTGGGTTGAAGACAGGTATCTGCTAGGGAAGGCAGAACCCTCCCTCAGGACCCCCCCCTTTCCTCCGAATTCCTGAAATTAAGCGGCCTTCAGGCAAGATATGGGGAGGGATAACAGTCCTTTACTAATGAGTATAACAAGATACAAATTAACAATAACTATGGTACTAACAACACCACCTACTACAGATAAAAAGAAACAGAAAAAAGGTCAGGGACACCCCCACCCCGCGGCAGAGCCTGCAAGAGGGATGGGGAAGGCCTTGCTTCACAAACCCCGTAGGCCGTCTGTAGTTGTAGATGGCTCCAGACGAGCTGCTCTGAGGAGAACGGAAGAAACTCCAAGGTGGAACGCAGGAGTCCTGGTGCAGGGATGGATCAGATGGGTCCCAGCGGGGCAAGCAGAAGCAGCAGCAGCAGGCAAAAAGAACCCGGCCTGTCCTCTTCCAAGCAAAACCCAGCACTGAACTGTGTCCTCTCTAGTCTCCCTTCCTGGCCCGGCAAGCCTTTGTCTTGCAAATACACTTAAGCATCGGCCATCAGGTTCCCCTGCAACAAATGGGACAAAAAATTCCATAACTAAAGAGGACGAAAAAAGAAAAAACTAACATCCCAACCCCCCACAGTCACCATCCCTGCCGGGATTTAGAAGCAATGTGGATGTGGTACAAGGGATATGGATGGCCTTGGCAGTGCTGGGGGAAAGGTTGAACTTGATGATCTTTGAGGGCTTCTTCAAGCCAAGCTATTCTGGGATGTGATGCTGTAAGAATGTTGAAAACAGATGGTTATTTGAAAGAAAAGGTAATTGTAAGGGGAAAACTTTGGAGTGGCTGCTCCTCCCACCTGTAAAAATGGATCTCATGCTTCATTCTCATCAAGATCCTGCTTTTCAGGAGTTTAGTTACAGTTGTTCAGGTTGCTGTTACATACTTATTACTTTGTAGTTCACAGACCCAGCTGCTGTTTCCTTACAGTATTTTTTCCAGCTACCTGATTTTTCCTACAAATATTTGTTCTTCAAATTGCATCTCTTCTTGAATTCTGGTCTTGTTTTTCTGTTTTAGTTTTATGGGGTTTTTTTTTTGGTTTTTTTTTTTTTTTTTTTTTTGTTGGGTTTTTTTTTTTTTTTTTTTTTTTTTTTTTTTTTTTTTTTTTTGTGGAGACTGTCTGCCTAATGCACCTTTAGGTTACTGCACTTCTGGAAAGGTCCTCATGTCTCTGGAAGCTCTCAGCTGTGGGAACATTTCTTGCTTAAAATTTTGGGCTGAAGTGGTTTCAGGTTGAAGTGGTTTTGGGTCTGTCTGCCCTGATTGCAAAGTTTATTTTGTTTTAAGACTCTTGTCTTTTGTGAGTAACTTTCCCAGTAAGGTGACTTGTAAAAAATGGGAAAAGAAAGGAGGGGCAGAAAACACAGGGATTCTTTTTAGGAATATGTCATCCCTTGGAAAAGCAGCTGTCCACAAATGTACAATCATGTGCATTAATCTCAGATTCATCCAGGTTTGTTTCCCATGTACTCACCACCAGTGGCAGTGTCCAAGGCCAGGCTGGATGGGGCTTGGAGCAACCTGGGTTAGTGGAAGGTGTCCCTGGGGTGGAACTGGATGAATTTTAAGGCCCCTCACAACCCAAACCAATCTGTGTTTCTATAAATCACGTGTGTGAGATAAGAGGAACAACTGCAGTTTGGAGCAGAACTGATGTTCCCTGCACAAAGAGTAGATGGCAAGTCCAAACTTTTCAGTATTTTCAGGAAAGGAAATGTAAATGCCACACTCTGAGCTGTCTCTGAGGGCTTATTTGCTGTTCCTGTAGATAATGCTCAAATTGAGCAGTGATCACTCTTGACACAAGCAAATACATACCCCAGCCACTGCAGTGCAGGAGAATTTGGCATGATGGGATTTTCTGTTCATCAAAAGTACATATCTTCCAGAAGGACAATAGTTTGTGGATGAAATGGGTTGGTAGTTGTGGAGGGGGATAAGATCTGTTCTTCTCTGTCTGTTCTTTGCTTGGTGTGCGTGTACAGAGCAGATCTGAGCCTGTACCTTGCATTTAATCAGAAAACCCAACCATCAGCTGCTTTATAGCTCTCATTTCCAGTTAATGTTTTTGGATAGTTTTATCACCTGGTAAATGTGCAAATAAAGTAAAGCTGCTCCTTGTGCAGATGGGGAAAGCTCAACTAAACCTAAACACAATGTTTCAGATTATTGTGTTAAAAGAACCCTTCAGGCGATTATCCACATCCCTAAAATCACAAACATCTGCTGCCAAGAGAGCTTTTTCTTTGGAATTTTGTTGGTTGAAAATGCTGCATCTTCTCTCTCAATAATGCACATGACTGTAAGATTGACAAATACAGTAGGTGTATATTAGAGGAGAAGTGGTTGAAATTAGAGATGAAATGGATAATACTTTTTCAGGGTCTGTATTTAATTTATTCATGTAACTCTTTTGGGGCGGGAGAGACAGATTTCCAGCAACAAAGACATTTATTAATTTCAGTGGTTGGTTTGTTCCCTTTCAGCCTTTGGAGGTTTGGTTTGGTGTGGTGCTGACACTGTTGTCTTGTTCATATTCGTGAGCTGCCTCACTGGGAACACATTCAGACAGCCTGAATTAGTGTTGTGATGGGGTTTTCTCTAAAGTCCTTACTCCTTAATGCTCACCAGGAGAGTCATGTTCCTTTCTCACAGGATCCCAGGATGGCTCAGGCTCTGAAGGGAGCTCCTGGTGCCACCTCCCTGCTCCAGCAGGGCCATCCCAGAGCCCAGGGCACAGCATTGTGTGCACCCAGCTCTGCAACAGCCCCTGGGAGGAGACCCCACAGTCTCTGTGCACAATCTGCTCAGAGCTGGCACTGCCCAGGGCAGAAGTTGTGCCTCCTGTGCACGGGGAATTGCTGGGCTCAGTCCCTGCCTGTGGCTCTGGTGCCATTGCTGGGCCCCACAGCAGAGCCTGGGCCCTGCTCTGCCCCTCCCTGCAGCCAGGAACAGCCAGGCCTGAGGGCTCCTCCTCATCTGGGGCTCCTCTCCAGGCTGAGCAGTCCCAGCTCCCTCAGCCTTTCCTGGGCACCCAGATGCTCCAGGCCTTTCCTCAGCTGCACAGCCTCCACTGGCCCTGCTCCAGGAGCTCCCTGGCCCTGCTGTGCTGAGGAGCCAGAGCTGGACACAGCACTGCAGAGGTGCCTCCAGGGCTGCCCACAGGGGCAGGATCCCTCCCTGTCCTGCTGCCAATGCTCTTCCTGCTGCTGTTCCCAGGAACCCATTGGCCTCCTTGGCCCCAGGACACTCTGCTGCCTCAGGGACAGCTCGGTGTCCCCCAGCTCCTTCCCCACAGAGCTGTTCCAACAGGGTCCCCTCAGCCTGTGCAGGTGCCTGGTGCTGTTCCTGCCCAGGGCTCTTTCTCAAGACTCCTGCACCTTGATGAGTATAACTCCTGCACCAATAGAAGAAATGCAGGTTGCAGGATCCACAATTGTGATTGCTGGCAAAGTAAGAATAAACAAATGAAGTAAACACAACCTTATAATACACCTCACCTTCATCTCTGTTGTCCTGTACCTATATTCTGGATTTCTTAGTGTCATATTTCATCTGTGTTAACTCAGAAAATAGCTCACTTTCCCTGAATATTCAGAATATTCTGTTTTTCTGAAAATGGTCTTTGGTTCTTGCCCCCTTCGAGCATCCAGCGTTGGGATTTGTACTGAATCTGAATGTGCTGAGTTTTCTTTTTTGTTTTTGGTTGTTTGGCTTTTCGTTGTTTGTTTTGTTTGGTGGGGTTTTTTTTTTTTTTTTTTTGGATTTAGGTTTTTTTGGTTTGGTTTGGTTTTTTGGGTTTTTTTTTGTTGCTGTTGTGTTTTTTTGTTGACCTGGTTTGGCGGTTTTTTACCCTCTAGTGTTTTGCTTTGAAATGCAGAACTAAAAACACATGGGATGTTTTCCTTTTTTTTTTTTTTTTTTTTTTTTCCCTTTTTTTTTTTTTTTTTTTTTTTTTTTTTTGTTTTTTTTTTGTTTTTTTTTTTT
>VXBU01018411.1:52495-81308 GCA_013400315.1 Bombycilla garrulus | reverse complement strand
TTTTTTCCCCATTGTTTTGCTATTTTTAGTTGTATATTTGGGAAAAACTGGATCACAATAGTGACCTGTAGTTCATATGACTTTAGCTTAACCAGTTTCAGTGAAAACACTCTTGGACTCAAATATTTATTGCTGCAAGAGTTGTGACTGTAGCCTGATGTGATGTTTATGATGCAAAGAAGTTGTGTGTTACAGTAGCTAGTAAATAAAGAGTAGCACAAAGTAGAATAAGGTAGTATTGGTTGGAATAAAACTATAAATAAAGAAAAACAAGCATTTTGGACATTGGGTTACAGCTGCTGAAAAGGTTCTCCCCTTTTTGTCTTTAGCAGTGTCAAAGGTTTGTGTGATGTTAGGTTTTTTTAATGTTTGGGTTTTTTGCTCCTTTCCTATTGGTTTATTCTGTATCATTCCTTTTTATGATTAGATTGGTAGCTTTGGTGCTAGCCAAATCATTCCAAGGCTTCCCTGTAGATCCCTGCATTAATGCATAACAGAGGCAGCAATTTATTGTTAGGTTTTATTATCAACAGACAGGTTCTGCTCAAAATTGGGCCTTGGTTTTTCTACCCTTTACCCCTCTTACAGATGAACCTTCAGCATGTTATTCCTGGACTGTAATTAAGGAAGAGCAGAGTTCTGGTGGCTGCTAAAGGCTTCCTCCTGCCTGCTTTTAGAGCTTACCAGTTTTATTCCTGCTTGGAATCACTGATTGCCTGTAATCTATCTGCCTGGGCCAGTCTCCAGCAGCTCTGGTGGCAATTCTGTGCTATTTCAGGATTCCCTAAATGTCCTTCAGGTCAGGTGTATTGTAAGCATCACATATTTGGGAAGATGGAGTGGGTTTGCTGCAGTCCTTGTTTGCCAGACTAATCAGACTGTTGAGGTGAGGAGGAAATGGAAATTGGGCTGCCTAAATTAGAGGGTGGATATGGACAGGGTAAAGAACCAGGTGGAATAGGCAAATGGGAGCTCCCTGTGAATACCTGGGTGTTTCACAGCATTGTTGCTCTTATTCACAGCTAAAATGATATTTTAATAATAAAGGTTTAACAGTAGGAGCTGTGAAGCTCTCACACACATCTCACAAGCAGAAAAAGTAATTAGCAGGCTGATCTTTTTCATGCACATTGATTTCTTTTTTTTCCTTTTTAGTGCTTGAGGGCCTCATTCTTGCAGTCAAACATGGAACTAAAAATGACTGCAAGTCAAAATTGTTGATGTTGAAATTGTAAACAAGCTGTAAATATTTGACTGAAGGTAATAAACCATTGACATAAATTAACAAGGGATGTTATCAATTTCCCCTTGCTTTGAAACTACTTTTAACTATAAATATTTGTCAAACATCTTTAGCTTGGGCCACGGGAGTTACTGTGGGCACTGCTTCAGCAATAGGTTTGGGATTTGTATTTTTAAAATTGTTTTCCTCATCTCATCAAAATATGACCAACCCATCAACACAAACAAACAAAAATAACCCAAAAAACCTACACAAAACAAAGATTTAGATGAGGTATTAAATTATCAGTGCTGTGAGGGCTGAGAAGCCAGAGGGTAAATAAGGTCTGTAGGGCTGTTCATGATAAATCAAATATGATAATGAATTCTAGATTTAGAAGGGGGGAAAATACACAGTTTGCATGATAATGCAGGTCACAAGGCGTATTTTTACTTTCAAATGTTGATTAGTTAAGCAGTTTTTGAAAATGATGTTGCATCCGTGTTTGCGAACAGCTTGTCAGCATCTGTTTGGGGTTTGTTTCATAATTTCTCCAAAGGGATGTCAAATGGAGAAATTCTGTTGACTAAATTGCTGCAGGCTGTTAGTTCTGCTCTTTAAATATATTATTACAAATGTAAATAATAGTCATCAGCTACAAGTGGATTGCTTCTCTCACAGGCTGGCTTATTAAAAAAATAAAAGATTGTGGAACTCCTCTGAATCTTCAGTGGAAGAATTGGGCTGGTTTTGTGCTTTCTGTGGGGAGGTGGGACATGGTCAGTGGTTGTGGTGGAGGAGGGACCTGCAGTTTTCTCCTCCTGGCTCTAATTCTTCATTCCTTTTCCTCCACTGAAGCAACATTCCCCTCATAAAACCTTCCAGCCTTCTCCAGTCTCTGGGTTCAGCCACTTTTCCTGCTGTTCTCTGGCAGGCTGAGGGGGAGGCCCTTCTGGTGGCTGAAGTTTGAGGAGTGAACATGGAATAAGATGGGTTTTGTCCTGCCCAGAGCAGCTGAAAATGTCCTGACATGGACCAGTCCGGCTTAGGAACTCACCTGAGCCATGTTGGGCTTCATCCTCCTCCATTCACAGCTGGTGTGGCAAGGGGGAGGTCCCTGTGAGCAGATGCCGCTGGCCCTGGGTGAATTAGGTGGAATGGTGTCCCTGTGGTCCCTGCTGCTGGCAGGCACAGGACAGCTCTCTACAGCTGAGGAGAGATCACAGGAAGCAGGTGTGCCTCAAATGAAACTGCACAATTTGTCCCCTTTGGCCACATTTTGTTCTGGGCTGAGCTTTCCTTGGCCGTTTTCCTTCCTGAAGCGCCACCAGCATGACCAGGAGGATTGACGGGTTTGACTGCTATGCGACCTTCTGTCCTGCATTTTCCCTCACAACTGGACACCTCGGTGTCTCTGGGATGTGGAGAGCATGGCCAAGGAGGTGGATGAGATCCGTTGCTGGGAAAGGAGCCAGTCCTGCTGTTTCAGCTGTGATTGCCACCAATCTCCTTGATGAAAATAAGCAAAGCCACATTTGCTGACTCTCCAGCCTCTCCTGCCGATTCTTTCTGAATCATCAGCTTTTTAAAAAAAGAGCAGTAAAAATTGTGCAAAGTTCTTGTTTTCACAAATAATCATCTCCAAATATGACAGTTGTCATCTCTGTTTCCTCACAGAATCACAGAGCAGTTTGCAGCAGAATGGAAGTTAAAGTCTGTCCCATCCCACCCTGTGCCATGGGCAGGGACACCTTCCACTACCCAGGTTGCTCCAAGAACCTTTATCTTTGAGGACAGCTAAAGACCTGTCCAAATTGTTGACTTAGCCACTGCTCTTGAAATTATTTCTGGCCAGATTTGGTAGCAGGTTATTTAATTTTGCGAATTGTTTGCTGTGGAAATCGCACATTACAACTGCAGGTTCTTCTTTTGGAAGATGTCAGAGCAACCTGGACCATGGAATTAGACCCAGCTGCTGCTTCTTGCATATCAGATGTGTGAAGGATCATCTCAGTGTGGTTCTTTGACACACTCTTGTGCCACTGTGAAAGGAAAATCTCTTGGTTTTTCACTTACTGCTCAGTGGAACCTGCTCTGCAGAGAAAAATCTTCCTTTATGGTGCTTGTTAGAAAATCTTTCTGTATCAGACAACATGTCTGCTCAGAAGAAACTGGTGTGTCTCATCTCTCTGCCTCTCTCCAAGGTTTTTGTAGAATCATGGAATATCCTGACTCACAAGGATCATCCAAGTCCAGCTCCTGGCCCTTACTGCTTATGACAAACTTGTAGATTTTTTTGGTCAATATCCAGTGTGAAACAACTGAATGCAGAAGAGGGATTTTTTTTTTTGTTGGTTTTTTTTTTCAGTTTCTTTCAGATCTATCATTCAGTGCCAGCTCACCTCCAAGACAGATTTAAAGCTGAAGAAATCCAGAGGTTGTGTTCACCTTCAGGTTGCTTTGGGAACACCAGGATGGTTTTTACTTAAGCCTGAAAATCCCCATTTGAATTCCTAGCAACTGGAAACAGTAAAAATGTGTTTCCAACTTAGAGTAATATTACTTTTGTTATTAATGTGATTCTATCTGTCCAATTTAACAAACAACAAAATTAAATTTTGTAGCAATTTTTAATTCAGCAGTTTTATACAAATGAATATAATCAAGTATAGTATTAAGCATACACAAAATTTGGTAATAAGTGATTTAAGTATAATTTAGGTTCGTATAAAGTGTAAATAAAACCGACCAGGGTATGGGGAGGGCTCCTCACCCTGCCTCATGTACAAAGTGGTTTACACCATAATCCATGCTTATATACTATATCCTAATACATATTCATCAATATTCCTGTAACTCTTCTCCTGCTTTAGATTCCTAAAATCTATGTCACTATTTTGCATTGCGCATGCTCTACTGGTATTTGGGGGTCTTCTTTCTGATGAGGGCTCTCCTCTTCATCATTGTCCGCTGGTTGACCCTTGGGTGGCACATGCGCACTAAGCTTTGGATTACATAATCAAGCATACGTCCTAAAAATAAACTTAATTATTTCATAGAGGCCTAATTCAAGCTGTGTACCTGGAGTTGTCCCAAGTTGGCTAACTCCTAGGCCTAAGTCTTCTTGGAGGGTCTTTCTATTTCAGTTCTACATCCTGTATCTCCCTAAATTGGGAATCATCTAAAGGCCGAAGTCTTATTTTGAAACCGTAATTATTTGCGTCTTGCGTTTAACTACTCTCTAACATCTGCAGGAACAGTCTGTTTTGTCTCACTATTTGATGTCCCTGTATTGCTTCATAATAACTATTTCCTATCGATATGGTTACAATATTGCTAATATTGTTATGGTTTAGTTAGAACAAATCAGATTCATTTATCACACTTGGAATTGTTTTGTTACTGACTCAAAAAAAAAAAATAAATAGAAATTGTGTTTTCTCCTCATGGGTCTCATTCTTTACTCCTTTTTCCCCACTGAAGCAACATTCCCCTCATAAAACCCTCTGGATTTTTCTTTCATAATCATAAATTGCAAAACAGAGTAAACTCTTTTCTCTCTGCCCTCACTTGTGGAACAAGATGATTCCACTCTTTAAGCTCTCAGTGTTTTACCAACACGTGGCATTGGTGAGATTCTTGGGTTTTGGGAGACAAAGGAAGAGCTGCTCATTTTTGGAGCACTGAACGCTTCCCTTGTCCTTCTCAGTGTCTGCAGGGACTCGGGACAAGATCTTTGCATCAGGTGGTGAGTGGTACTTCAGACAAAGTCAGGGAGTTACATTTTCTTAATTGGTTCTGATGATTCAGCCTGGAACATGAATCACCCTGGACAGAGTGCTGGATGTTTCCAGGGTACTAAGAGCCAAGTAATTTTAGTTTGCCCCAGAGGCTAAATTGATGTACAGATCAAGTTCAATTAATTATTTTTTTTCTTCATGCTCCCAACTGTTATTTTTCTTGTTCTGACAGTTTTATCTACTGGGAGCCTAAAAGGTCTGTCTGTCAGCATGGAGTGCCTGGGCATCCTGTCAGAGCCTGGAGGCAGCACCTCCTCCACATGTGCTCTGTGTAAAAATGTCTGCCTGGGTCATTGGCTTTTTGATTTACTTAAATTAGAAGATGTTTCTGGTGTCCCCAGGAAGTGGTTGGTCCCAGACATGAGATCTGAACTTAGTGACTTCTCAGGGAGAGATTTCTCACCAGGTCACAGGTTCTGCCTGCGTTGGTTTGTGTCCATTGGGGCAAAGCTGGGTAAAGTGCCTCAGAAATAAAACTTTTTAAAATCATCTTGATGGTTAAAATTTTCAGGAGGAATTTCTTCATGGAAAGGTTGCCCAGGGAGGTTTGGAGTGCCCATCCCTGGAGGTGTCCAAGGGGGCTGGAGGTGTCACTCAGTGCTCTGGGCTGGGGACAGGGTGGGCATCGGGCACAGCTTGGGCTGAGAGGGCTTTTCCAACCTTTCCAACCTTAAAGTGATTAAAAACTTAATTTTTTAAATTTTTTTCTGGTGTTCTCATTTCAACAGGAAAGCTTGCTTTGTATTGGATGCACATGGAATTCTCACTGTTGGAGCTTTTGTTTTTTGTTTATCCTGTTGATGGTTGAACTCTGTGGGGAAGTTTGCTGCAGGATTTCTTGGTTTGTTTTGCACATCTAAAATTTCTGATCCTGTGGAGCTCTGAGGGTGAGCAGGCCCTGGCACAGATTCCCAGAGCAGCCGTGGCTGCCCCTGGATCTCTGGAAGAGGTTGGATGTGGTGTGACTTGGAGCAACTTGAGATAGTGGAAGGTGTCTCCTTTTCCTTCATTAATTGTTTGGGGTTTTTGTAATTTCTGATGTTGTTCCAGATTTTTTTTTTTATGAAGTATGTTTGCAGTGAGGTAAAGTTCGGGGATTTTCCCTCAGTTCTCACTTCTCAAAGCTTTGTTTGACCTGTTGTTCTTGGGTTTGTTAAAATTCAGGGGCTGTTTTTTTTCAAGTTCAGTTGAGCCTTTCACTGCAACCTTCCAAATGTGGGTGCGTGCTCTGGAGATTAAAATGCTCTATTAGGGAGTGATTAAAACATAAGATTAAATTGTATATCATAATTTTAGCTCCAAGTTAGATTAATTAAAAGCTGAATTGCCTATAACACCTTCCACTTTGATACTTCAGTGCCTTCCCATATGATCAGATGGAACTGGGAAGTTTAAACAGTCAACTGAAACTTTTACATGAACAATGAGAATTAAATAGTCAGGTTTGGGTACTGCACCATTAGGATTACAAGAGACACTGGCTATGAGAAATACCTTCATATTTTACCCTGAAAGTTAATTTAAAGGGGAAAGAAGCATCCAGAATGAAGAATTTTAAGGAATTGTGATGTCTTAACCAGTAAAATCATGTGTAGAAAACTCTTTTGGAAGTGGTTCTGTGTAGTTTTAGGGACTCGGAATTCACAAATCACTTCAATACTTCATTGTGTTTCTTGCTTTCCAGTAAGCTCAAAGATCTAGCACAAATTTTAAAATTTCAGATGCTAGAGATTATTAGAGGGATTATTAAATGGTTTTCAAGGTTCTGAGTGATGTTGAAAAGGAGCACTGAGGGATTGTACAGCTAATTTTTTGGGGCCAAGGTGTGCTTGTATATAAAAGGCATTGCGTAGGCAGCCAAAGATACACTGAACATGTTTTCCTGACTTGTGCTTTATTCTTATTTATTTGGGGCTTTATTTCATCTCATTAAAGGCTTTGGGTAAAAACTGTATGGACCTGGAGCTTCGTGTCAGGTGGTTTTTCAATGCTGGCCCTTTATTGCAATAATACAGTCTGCAGGGAGGACGACCCTGTCCCTTGTGGCTCTTGCTTCAAAATCATTAATTTGAACATAATTAATCTGTTTACTGAAGTTTGTCCCTCTCATGCCCTGATTTTCTTCCTCCTTAGAATATGCACCTGGCAAGCTGTTCTCCAGATTTATCACACGTGCTTCAAATGGTCTGAGGAACAAAATGAAGACATTTTTCCTGAAATGCCTGACTATCCTTGAAGCTTGGGGCTTTGTAGCAGACAGCCCTGAGTGGAAATGGATGAGGAGTTTTTCCTCTGCTCGGGCTTTCAGCAAACTTCCATTTTCTTGCCCTTCAGGTAGGAAATGGGGTGTATCCTACTATGAGGTGGAAAAGAGTAGGAGAATCAGAGCAGCATTTGAGGATTACTCTTTTCTTTTTAGCTACTCAAGTATTTAAAATACTGTATTTTGGTTTTTGGGGTTTTTTTTTGAAACAAGCCTGCCCACAGAAATGCTGGAATTCTGAAGTGCTACTACTTCTCTTTGTCCCCAGGGGAGAAACTGCTTTTGTATTGAAAACTTAGTGGAGCAGAAATTTGTGAGCAACCTGATTTATGCCCTTCTGTTGGGGAGGAGGGATTCAAGTAATTGGGAACCTGTGGATGTAGAAACACTTGTTTTGTTTCTTCTGTTTCTTCTTGTGTGATGACTGTGGAATGATCCCCAAAATGTCCAGGGGGACCTCGACAAGCTCCAGCAGTGCCACATGGGAATCTCATGGGTTCATGCAGGCCAGGGCAGGTGCTGCCCCTGGGTCAGGGCAACTCCCAGGATCAATCCAGGCTGGGGAGGAGAGCAGTTGGACCAGCCCTGGAGAAGGACCTGGGGGTGTTCAGGGTGAGAGCTGGGACCCAGAACCCTCCCCATGCCCTGGGCTGAGCCCCAGTGTGGGCAGCAGGGGAGGAGGGGGACTCTGCCCATGTGCCCAGGTGACACCCCACCTGCAGAGCTGCCCCAGCACAGGAGGGACCTGGAGCTGCTGCAGAGAGCCCAGGGGAGGCACCAGGATGATCAGAGGGATGGAGCAGCTCTGCTGGGAGGAAAGGTTGGGACAGCTGGGATTGTTCAGCCTGGAGAGGAGAAGCTTTTGGGGTGACAAAACTGTGGCCTTGCAGGGCCTAAAGGAGCTGCAGGAAAGATATGGAGAGAGATTTTTGGCCTGGGCCTGGAGTGGCAGGGCACAGGGAATGGCTTCCCACTGCCAGAGGGCAGGGATGGATGAGATATTGGGAAGAAATTCCTCCCTGGAAGGGTGGGCAGGCCCTGGAATGGAATTCCCAGAGCAGCTGTGGCTGCCCCTGGATTCCTGGAATTGCCCAAGGCCAGGCTGAGTTAGAAACTAGTTTGTAGCAAACAATTATGATTCTTACTCCTGGCATAGTTTCCTTTACTGGTGCCATAAATTCCCTTCTACTGTTCCTTTAGGAAGTGTGGCCTGACAGTAATTAAGCAGTAATTGGTGTATGAAGGCAGGAGCTGTTCCCAGTAGCTAAATATTAGAAAATAATTTCATTTATCTGACGGTATTTCAGCAGTTCTAACTAATTTTGGGTTTATTATGTGCCATATGTCTGCCCAGCAGGACTTGGGATTGGGTTTAGCAAATGCAGTTGTTTTGCTTTATTGAATGCTGATTTTAAAAGCAGCTTTTTTTGCCTGACAGAGTATATAAATATTTTTCTTTCGCTCCCATGTATGTTTCTCTCTCCTAACCTTCTGCATAGCTTTTGGTTCATCCTGTCTTGTTAAAGCATGGGATTTTTGATGAAGGGGAGGACTGTGGTCACTGGATTTTTGTTCACCTAAAAGGGTGAGTTTTGGTCAGAACTCAGACCTGAGGAGTGACAGTGATGGCAGAGCTTAGCTGAGCATGGTTTTAGAGGTGTCTGAACTCCTTGCCACCAGCTTGGCACATGAATGAGTTACAACCAGCAGCTGCTGCTGCAGATCCATGGAGCAATCTGACACAATATCGTGGTTTTCCTTTATTTTTTTGTACTTTCTGCCTCTTTTTTTCTGTGGTTTAATTTATGAAAGCCAGCCTTGATGATGTTTGCACACAACTCTGACCATGTACTTGACCGAAGTGGGGAAACCAGGGGTTCTGCTCTTGTTTGGAAGTACAGGTGTTGGAATGACTCCTCTGTGGGAAGACAAATGATTTGTGTTGGTTGAGGAATATCCTGATAGCCTTTTAACTGTTAAAAGCTGATTTAAAAAATCTTTTTCTACCCAAAAAACTTTCCCTCTTGTTGCATCCCAGTGATGAATGAGCCTGATAGAGAGATTTAGCTCTTGGAGCTATTAGACACGGACATGATCCATTGCGGTTAGTCTGTCCTCAGCATTCCTGCTGGGATTAATGTCCTCTCCTGGTGGGTGCTGAGGAGAGCAGGTCTCTGAAAAGCAGAGGTGCTTTTTGCATCTCTGGAAGGTGCAGGGCACTGCCTGTTCTGCTGCAAGATGGGAGAAAATGCAGGAAGGACTTCCCAGGAAAGGTCACAGAGTGAGTTCATAGAGGTGAACCTGAAGCAGTGATGGTGAAGTGTTTCTCACAGAGTGAGTTTCTCATTTTCTTAAACATTTTGGCTGTGTTAAAGATTTTTCAATTTCTCCACGGAAACACAGGAGGTGGAAAAACATTTTGTTCATTTGCCCTGGGAATTAGTCCCATGCTTTCCCCCATTATTAAGGTGTCATGAAATCCAGGGAACATTCAGCAGAGATTTAATTATGGACTGTAAATAATTCCTCTCTGAAGAATAACTAAGTGATTTCAGGACTCAGCCTGGAAAAGGAAGGACAGAACAAGAATGTCATGCAGCTTTGTAATGACTGAAGGGAAAGGGGGGCAAGGATAGAAAATTCCCATCTTTTCCAATGGAAGGACTGGGCTATTAACACATGAAATAAATGAAATAAGTTGTTACTGGTTTTACTGTTTTTTTTGGTTGTGTTATTTTGGTATTTTTTTTTTCTTTTTTTTTTCTTTTTTTTTTTTTTCCCCAACTTTTATTTGTGGTCCTAATGATCTCTCTTTGTATGGATGTCTGGTCAGCCATAGTTTTGTCGTGAGTGATGACCTTTTGTCTTTCTAAGGGTAAAATAAGATTTCATGGGTAATTTCATACTTGGAAGGTGGCTTCTTATTTGTTTGGTTTTTTTTTTTCTTTTTTCCTTTTCATACAGCTGGTATGAAGACTTCTCTTATAGATGTTAGAACAAGGATATTGTTGCCTGCCCTATTGTAGGATCAGTAGTGGGGTGTGGAAATTATTCCAAAACCTGAGACTTTTCTGCCTCTGTCCCTGTTCTTATTTCCAACACAAGTGAAGTCAACAATTTTTTGGAAATAAAGCCACAATTTTGCTGTATTGCAATTCTTTTTTCAAATGTAAGATGCTCTGAGTTGTAGAAGGAAATTCATAGTAGCCATTTGATTATAAAATCTGTGTTTTTCTTTGCCTTATTTGAAGAAAGAATTAAGAATTTGAATTGTTTTTCAGAGAGCCCACCTTCTGGTTTGCAATTCATCCATTTGTTAGGCTTTTTTAAATGGTGAAGATAATTTAGTTTTAATATCACTTTTATGGTCAGATTGGCCATTTAATTAACTTTAGACAAAACTTTCATATGCAATAGAAATGGGCTTGATGTCCTGCCACAAACCAAAATTACTCTGTGTTTTGGGACACTCCGAATTGGATTTTAGCAATGTGGTGCTGAATTATTCCATGGAATGAGGGGAAGTGGCAGTGTAAGATGATTTTTAAACAGCAGTGGCATGAGTGGAATGATGAGCGTGGAGATATTTATGTGAAGTTTTTTTGCATAATGAGAAGGGAGTGAGTTATGGGGGGAGAGACAGCAATGATCCAGCTCAAAAAGGCTGTGCGCAGAAGAATAATTTCATTAAATACTCCAGCAGATCAGTAAATCCTTCAGCTGACTTTTGCTGAGAAGTCAGAGAGTTGATGTTCTTCTGGAAGGAATTCACCTCCTGTTTCTTGCCTCTTCCCTCCACCCTGACATTTTGCTAAATCAATTTATTGCCTGGCAAAGCCTACAAGCAGAGCTATCCAAGGCACTAAAGATCCCATCCACTTCGAGGCTTTTTCTGTTAATATCCTAAAAACATTCACTGATCCTTGGGTTGAATTGCAGCCTGTGCTCCTCAATCTCCCGTGGCCAGCCTAGCTCCCTGGGCTTCCCTGCCCTGCTGTTCCCTTTTCCTTAACAAGGGTTTTCTGAGCTCTGCTTCCTGTTTTTCACATCAATCCACTGACCTGGCTTGGACTTGGTGCCAGGTCTCCAAGATTTTGGGTTCTTTCATATGAAAGACATTCTGTGTCAGTTAGCTCCAAGAGAGAAAAAAAATCCTTTAACAAGTACCCCTTTCTATGGAATTTAGTTTGAGGAAAGGGAGGAATAAATATTAATTGATTCCAGTTTATAGAGGTGGGACAAGGTTTTGGTGTTCTGGTGAAAAATGGAGGGAAGATATGACAAATCCAGCAAAATGTTGGGAAACTTTGGTGCTCTTCAATTCCTTTGGATTATCCGGCAAAGTTTTACTTCTCAGAATTTTGTACCCCATAAATATTCTTGGAGGGTGATTCTCTTCATTCCTTATATGACTCCAATTCTGAATTTGAAGTAATTGAAAACCTGGTGTTCCTGCCCATGGCAGGGGCTTGGAATGAGATCTCAAAGATCTTTCCCAGCTCACTGTATGATTTTATAATTCCCACAAAGAAAACAAGATATCAACCCCAAAATCCAGATTCTTTGAGCATTGCTTTCTCCTTTCAAGAATTTAGAAGGAGAATTTATTAATTTACAGGGATAATTATTAATTTGAGTTGGAAAGAAATCTAGAGCAGATGCAAAGAAATAGAGCAGTTGCTAAGAAATAGAGCAGTTGGGTCATTTTATGTTCCTAACAAATTTGAAAATTCCATATCTTGTTGAACATCCAGTTTGGGGCAGAGCTGGTAAAATATCCTGAGCAGAGTACTTTGATTCAAATATTGATTAACATTTTTGGCTGATATTTTCCATATTGGACAGCCTACTTTTCCAGAGACTTTAGGGAATATTTATGTTTGGGAGGGAACTTGGGCAAAAAGAGACAAACATTTAAATGTGTCTTTCAAAAACCAGTTCAATCTCAAATTCTTTTTTAAGCAATTCCAGTGATACTGAAAGTGGAGCACAGTTCCAAAGAGCAGCTGTGTGACACTGTGGTAAATTAAAGGATGTTTTGTTCACTAAGAAGAACAAATCACAATGACAGAAAGTTAAAGTCCTTGTAAGATAAACCACAAGGACAGAAAACAAAAGTCTTTAGATTAAGATAAAACTCATACGTAAATATGCTCTTGCTCAACAAGTACTTGCTCAAATAAGCTTTGAGTTCCAGAAATCAGAACAGGAACACCAAATAAGGAAAGAAGACATCCAAGGAAGACTACCAACCTTCATCCAAGGACCATCAGGACGCAGGATGCGACCACCTAGCAACAGTAGGAGATATACACAGAATACAACTAGAAGACACGTCAGCAGGAAATGGGACTGTATAAAAGACAGACTGGAACAGGCTCTTAGTGTGGCAGTGGTGGAGAGCGAGACTCCCCTGTCACCCAGCGCTCGTTTGCTTATGCCTTGCTTGCTATAACTAATAAATTTCAATTCGACCCAAACTTCAGAGTGTACTGCAGTTTATCACAACACTGATGAATTTCCTGGTTTTTCCTTATAAAATGGTGGGGTTTGGGATGAAATTTACTCTACCACCACCTGTAGAAGATTTAAGAGTTCTTGTGATTTAAAGTCATAAACGTGGTAAAAATTGCAGTGCTCAGTTGGGCAGAGGCCTTTCCTTGTGAGAGTCTGTTCAAAAACATTTTACATTGAAGGGCACAAAACAGAAACACTAGGATTTTATTCCTAAAAGGGGACTTGAGCAAAGAAACCCAACATCCACTTCCATAACTTGCCAGTGGCCTGAGGGTTTCCTGGTGGGACATCTGCTGAGACAGATTTTTGCAATCTGCCTGCATCAGATGTGTTTGCAGCCACGTGGGGTGTTCATGATTGCACACTAAGTCATAACTAAAATGTAGACTTGCATTTCTGCCTCTGTGCATTTGTTCTGTAAAGGTGTAAACGATGATTAAAGCATCAGGAAAGTGGTTCATACATAAAAGATTTGAGGAGGAACTCAACAGAATTGGAAAACACTTCAATTCCAGGAGTGGAGAAAGCTCCTGTGAGGATGTATCCAGAGATTAATTTCAACACAAGGATAATGGGGTTTAGGGCCATGATTGAGGTCTCCTGTGCTGAGGGGATTTATGGCCACCCTGTTAATGGGACGTGGAAGTTGGTTCTAGGGTAAATCCAGGTCTTGTTCCAGGTGAATCTGCTTCTTGAGGGGGATTTTGAAGAGCTGCTGCCCTCCCATCCCAGTAGGAGTCCAGTCTAAGTGGCCTCTGAGGAGTTTTAGCCAAAGCTGGGTTCTCATTAACTTTTTTCACTGTTTTTCACAGCTTTGCTCCAGTTCTTACTTTGATTTCTTCCTTTCCCCCTGTGCTGGTTTGAAAGCAAAACTAGTGAGACTTCAAGTCAGAAATACAATTTAATAGGAAAAAGTAAAATACATGCAAGTAATATAAAGAAAACAAAAACCACTGACAGAGTCAGAATACAACCTGATACCCTGCTAGTTAGGGTGGTGGCAGCAGTCCAGATGAGGTGGTCTTGCTGAAGTAGTGATCCTGTAGACAGGTCTGGTAGCTCTTGTCCTCTGGAAACCATTGGGTAAGGGCTACTTGTTCTGTCCCAGTTCCCACATTATATCCAGGTGGGAATGCTTGGCTCCTCCCCCTGGGTGGAGCATCTCACAATGGGATTATGTAATTCTATGAGTCATGGGGTGGATCCTCACAATGGGCTGGTGTCATTGTATGAGTCATGGGGTGGGTCCTCACAATGGCCCATTAAACACAAAGGGCTCCCGGAGGGAGTTATCTATGACTCATAGGGCAAGGTGTTAATGGCCCATTAACAGGAGATAGTCTAGGGGAGGAGGCAAAGAAAAACATTGCCCCTCCTTTGTTTCAACAGTTAATGAAGATGGAGATAGAATACAGACCCTCTGGCACATTTTACATTGTAACCTAGGACACCCCCTCAACCTTTCAAAGTGGCATGGCAGAACCCAAAATCCTGGCATGTGGTGCTGTAGATCTTAAAAAAAAAATAAAAACAACAACTTAACCAAGTTTAAAACCATCTGATTCCCTCAAGATGCAATTAATGGGAAAACACTGAAAATTTAAACTTCAGAATCAGGATATGGCTGTTCAGCAGCACTGATGTCATTACTGTGATGTTCTCTACTTCTTTGTGCCTCCTCAGACTGTGTCCTCGGGTCAAGCGGTACTGCTTCTGTCTGGATCCTATTTTGGATAATTTCCCAAAAGCCTCTTTACAGATTTTGCCTTGATTTCGACGGCTTCCCTCCAAGGCTAAACATCTTATTCTTTTCAGAATATTTTGTCTTGAAAGATTTTTCTTCCAGTTTTCCCCTTGGGGAGGAATGCCTCACATCAGTTGTGTGAATCAGGAACCAACTCCAGCAAAAACCTCTTTTCACTGCAGTAACATATTCCAGAAACTTTTAGGCTGGAAAATTATTCCCAGCCCATGGAGCCCAAGCTGTGCCCAGGGATGGGCACTCCAGAGCTCCCTGTGTAGCCCCTGCCAAGCCTGTGCACCCTTTCCATGCAGAAATTCCTGCTGCTGTCCCAGCTGAGCCTCCCCTGGCACAGCTTGAGGCCATTTCCCCTTGTCCTGTCCCTGTTCCCTGACAGCAGAGCCTGACCTTCCCCTGGCTGTCCCCTCCTGTCAGGGAGTTGTGCAGAGCCAAAAGGTCGCCCCTGGGATTTGCTGTCACTTTTGGAATCAGGATATTGTTGAAAGAGCTGGATTTAAGCCCAAATTTCGCGAAACCTAACTGCCTTATGCTCAAGTGTAGAACCTTCCCTCACCTCTGTTGTGTGCTGAGAACCAAAGTGATGGAAAAGGAGTAAAATTCAGATGAAGTGAAGTAAATTTCTTACTCCAGGCAGTTTCTTCAGCTTGGAACAAGTGTAGAGAATTGTGAGGAAAGTCACACTTCATTTTATATGTTTTACTCAATTTATATCACACAGCTGGGGGGCAAAATCAAACATAACAATTAGCAACTGAATTAAGCCATTAATCTGTTCTGTTCAGCAGATATTCCTCTGATTCAGTGCATGTTTTGGAGTGAGGAAATGTGTCCCTGAACCCTATACCTGAGGTGAGGTGCACAGCACTACCTGGGGGTTCCCCTGTGGCTCCTGCAGGCAGTTTGCAAAAGCCCTGAAGCATGGGATGTCCTTGTTTTAATCTGCATAATTAATTCTATTGTTGTTTGGACAGGAAACAACTGGGAGTAGAGTGTTTTCTCTGTTCTGATGACTTCCTGAACAAGTGTTTAGCTGGCATGAGAAAGATTTCTTTGTGTACACTCTTGCTTTTATTCCTGTCTGTATTTCTTCTAGGGCAGAAATATTACAGCATCATGGGAAAAAAATTGTTGCTACAGCAGCTTGGCTGATCAAGATTTCAGTTGATGTCTGCAATGTCTCTTTCTTGAAGCAAGTAATCCTTGGGAATTTTCTTTTTTCATGTTTTAAACTGCCAGAGGACAGGGAGAGATGGGATATTGGGAAGGAGTTGTTCCCTGTGAGGGTGGGGAGGCCCTGGATCCCTGCAAGTGTCCAAGGCCAGGCTGGACAGCACTTGGAGGACCTGGGATAGTGGAAGGTGGCACTGGATGCTTTTAGTATCCCTTCCAATTAGATTTCTGAGTAGGGTTGAAATTTTTTTAGGTTTCTTGTGTTTGACAGAGGAGTGCAAGGTCCCTCAGCGTCCTTCCTGAGCCCTTGTCCTTCTTTGGTGTCTCTTCTTTGAAAGGATGGAAGCAAATCCTTTGTTTAATGCTCCAGGGGTTTCCTATTGTCCTAAATAATGTCATTCTTATTTAGGCCCTCTTCCTCTCCCTTCTAATGCTCCCCAGCATTTTATTTACTTCAGCTTGGTGCCCACAGCCACTCCCTGTGCTGCCTCCTCTGAGGGGAAAATAGCTGAAAAGCTTACAAATTCCCAATCCCTCTCTGCAGACATGAATATTTTATTTGTCCCAGCGTGCCTTTTTAGCCAAATGAGGATTCCTTTCCCAAGCTGCCCAGGTACTAAATGCATTTAGATCCTCACAGTGCTGCTGAGAACCCTCTGTTTGTAGCCAGGGCTGAACTCTGCAGCTGGCAGACTTTCACCTGGCATTTAATTTTACACTCTGACACCTTCCCCTCCTCACCCAGTAGTAAAGTGTGTGGGCCAGCTCATCTGGCCTCTTAGCTCATAGTTTTGTCTTGTTTGTACAAATGAATTGCACTGAAATGGTGTTTCCCCGCAGTTCAGCCTCTTATTTTGGATAGCCAGCCTCACACCCCACAGTGCTTTACTTTCTCTCCCATCTCTCTTTACACATTTTAGGAGAAAATCCACAAAAATTGAGAGAACAGATTCAAAGTGCCCTAATCTCAGGCCTGCTGCCAATCCCATGGAATACATTCCTGGGTTGAAAGGCTTCTCTTCTGACACTGAATGAAAACTAATTTTGTCTTCTCATTTCTGTGGTAGTGAAGGGCTCAGGACTCCATTTTCTTCATGCAGAAAAGCTAATCTTTATTCACATACCTAATTTTTATACAGTTTTCACAGACCTCGTGTTGAACTGGTTAATAGCTTTCTTGCCAATTACTCTGTTGGTTATTAAAAGATATTTTACTTGTCTATCAAATCTTTCTATTCTTGGTTAGTTTACACACTTTGTTCACTGATTCTCAGGGGACAAATCCCCTATTATTGTAGGTGCATTTGTTTTTCACCCTCAGAATAGGTTGTTGTGTTAATTGCTTTCATTCTTATGATTTTTCACACAGCGAGTTAGCTAGCTGCACTTAGAAGTTACAGGCCAGCTGATTGTCCTCAAAATCAGGCCTTGCTCTGCAAAAACTTTCTTTATAGTTCTACTTATCCACAACAATTTCATCTTTAGAATTAATGTTTCTTGTAATTCTATTGTTACATTCTTGCTGCCAGGGCCTTTTTTTTGTCCCTCCCCATCCTGGCAGCCTCAGGACACTGTGGACAGAGCCCCAGGAGGGGACACATGCCTTCACTGGGCACTGCTTACCTTTCTGTAGTTACCTTTCTGCTGCAAACCAAGGAATGCCTCTTCCCCTTTCTTCCAAGGAGCTGTCTCAGGATCATGTCCAGAACTACCCCCTCTCTCCTGTAGGAATAATCATGACTTTCAAGTCTGTTCCCCTTCCCTTACTTCAGCAGTGAGCAGCAGTCTGTGCTAGGTGTCACCAATTCTCAGCAGCTGCTGTTTGGTGACATTAACAGTCACACTGGCATCTCTCAGATTCACTCTGTGCTGCTTCTGAGGTGGTAAAATTTCTTCTTGAAGTGTTGTGGATAGAGCAGCTTCCATGATGGATTGGTATTGCTCACTCTTTTGTGGAAAGGGAAAAGCCATTGCCCAGCTGCCCATCATAAACTGAGTCTTCTGTGTTGTGCTTCCACCTGAGAGTGCCTGGGGTACCTTCTCTTCCGCTCTTGTCTCATTGTCAGGGATTTCTATCCTAGGGTCTCTGCTGCTGAACCTTGGGCCAGTTTATATTGCTGCAGGTGAAAGAGGTCTCTTCCCTCATTTGTGAAGCTTGCTTTATTATCACTGGATCCCAGGATGGTTTGAGTTGGAAGGGACCTGAAAGCCCATCCGGTGCCACCCCTGCCATGAGTAGGGACACCTTCCAAGGCCAGGCTGGGCTTGGGGCTTGAAACAGCCTGGGATAGTGGAAGGTGTTTCTCCTCCTGTGTTATATAATCCCAGGGAAAGATCCTTGGAGAGAAACTACTCTGGCAAGGGAGAAATGGAGTTTTTGGGATGGAATCCAATACCTGTCTTGCAGTAAAAGCAGTGAAACTGAGCTTTGGACTTTTCTGTTGAATTATATTTTCATTATTAACACTTTAATGTCTAAGTTTTGCTCTGTGTGCATATTTTGTGGAGACAAAGCTTATTGAAGAATGAACTGAGCTATTCCTGCCTAATATGGGTTGTATTTCTTTTAATTTTTTTATGTTAATGTTAAGTTTCATCTGGAGTCTCCTGGCTCTGATACCAGGTTTAGAATATCTTTGCTCTGTCTTCTTTCTGGAGGCACCATCTGCACAGCAGGAGTTTCAAATGAACAGTGTCATAGCCAAACAGCTTCTTTTGTGACTTAAAACCTTCAGTGAGAACAGTATTTCATAGGGAAAGCCCATACAGAGGGAAAACAAAAATAAATAAATTCATGGTGCATGTGAAAATGGGGTTTGTGGACAGGAATGAGCGATGAAGAGTTGTAATCCTGTTAATCCATCCAAGAGTTGCGTTGCTTGTTAAAAAGACAGGAAATAAATCATTACTAGAGATGGAAGCAAGAAATAAAAGTGCTTCTCTCCCTTCCTCAGTTATCCCATAAAGCTCTTTTCTATTCTTGGGAATTTAGTTTTTTTTCTGTGCAGACCTTCCATCTATTTATCAATCTTCTTTGTACAGTGGGAATCAACAGCATTAAATAGTTTTAATCCTTTTAAACCATTATCTATAGGATAGTCTGCTGGAAGGAGGGTGGAAAAGTACCCTTAGAGTGTCTGGAAGGCTTCCCTGCCCACATCAAGGGTTGGAATTAGATGAACTTTAAAGTCCCTTCCAGCCCTAACCATTCTGGGATTCTCTGGGATACCACTGGTACATAGAGATGGAAAATAAAGCACTTTATAAGCAATGGAATGTAGGGAAATAGCTGGTTTGGGGGTGCAAAATGGAAATAAACTTAGAGATTTCTGCATTGAAGTAAAAATAGCTTGTTAATTAACTTTTACATCTTTGCCAGCCAGGTCCAGGGGCAGCTATGGTATTCTCACTGAAGTTTGCAATGACTTTTTTGAGCTCTGTTACTGAGGCTTTACTTTGGCCTTGCAGTGGCATCTCATCAACCCTTAGAGAGTAATTTCTGCAAAAAAGGCACAGAAAATAACAGGCTGAAAGAGTGAGGCAAGGAAAGGAACAAAACCAGTAGTCCTTAGAAGAATAGGGGCAAGCAGGAGTATTTGAAGATGAAGTGTTTGAATGTAGATACAGAGAAAATGCTGAGGAATTTCAAATTGTTGGTGAAATTTAATTTAGATCTTCATATAAATTGTCATCATTTTTCCTTGATCTTGTGTCTTTGCTTTCTAAAAATTCTGCCTTCAAGTGAGTGAGGGTAAAAACACAAGGACGAGGGACAGGTGCAGCATCAGTGTTCCACTTTTTTAATGTGTTTGTTTATGTGGAACCATCCCAGGAGCTGGGAAAATGGATTTGAGGTGGGAGCAGGTTTGATCTTGAAATTTCATCTTTAAAATCTTCACATTCCTGGAAGGTCTTATCCAAGGAGAGGAGAATGATAAAATCCGACTCAACTGTGCCTGTCCCAGAGCATGAGAGCACTTTAATAGGCTTGAATAAATTCAAGAGTCCATAGGCTGAAATACTCATATGTTAATTGCTCAAGAAGTGTCAGTGAAATAAAACTTGGAGTAGTGTTTGGATTTTTGGAACCTCCAAAGCTGGAGAGAGGGCTAGATTTGCACTGTAGGTTATTCACTGTAGCACCGGCACAGCCAAATATTTGCTTATGCTTGAATAATTATTCAGGAAAGCATTTAAGCAGATATTTGACTTCAGCAAACAGTTAGTCACACTTGCAGCTGAATCAGAGCCAGAATTGGTTTTAACTTGAAGGTGAAGACTTCCTTCCCTGGCTTTCTTCCTGTGAGGTGGGATCTGGGAGGGAGGTTGTGGGCAGATATTCACCCTTCCAGCATGTTCCAAGCTACCAGAGGTAATTCCTGAGCTGGAATTAAGGTTTATTTTGTGGTTATGATGTGCTCTGGATGTGCCCCACCAGTGAGAGGGGCTCAGGGCCTGGGCATGGGAGGGAGGCTGTGAGCTGATCTTCACCTTGCAGGATGTCTCACACTGCCAGAGATGATCCCTGAGCTCCTGAGCTGGAATACTGGAATTAAAGTTTATTTTTGTGGTGGATCCCAAGGTGGGGGTGTTTTTCAGCAGTGAGAGGGGCTCAGGGCCTGGACGTGGGAGGGAGCTTGTGGGATGAGTTTCATCTTTCCAGAATGTCCTGAGCTACCAGAGGAGATCCCTGAGCTGGAATTAGGGTTTGCTTATGTGGTTAAGCCTCAGATGAGGGTGTCTTCCAGCAGATGTGCACCCCAGTGAGAGGGGCTCAGGACCTGATAATCACAAGTAACCCCCCCTGAGATATTGCATGGAATTAATGGATATGAATTCCATACTGGGGGAGGTGGCTTGAGTGTTGAACAGCATTGTGAGGCTAAACAGGGTTTGGGTTTTTTTTTTTGTTTTTGTCTGTTCTGTGGCTGAATAATCTTTTGGAAGCATTTTCTCATGTTGGCACTTCAGCAGAATTGTTTGGGTGACACAAATCAAACATTTGGGACACAGAGTTTTTAATGAACTGTAGCTTTAACCAAGGAATGCTGTCACACTCTAAAGCAAGTTGTTCTCTTTCTTGTCTTCTGTAAGAGGCTTTTTCCTGCTGTTTTACTGGTATTTCTGATTTATTATGACACCAGTTCTCCAGAATAAAGCATTAGCACTCCCTATTTTATGTCTGCAGACTAAGAGAGTTCAGCTGAACAGTAATAACAATGAACCTTATAAAAAAAACTGTCCACTATAATTTTTTTTGCTGTGTTAAAGCAATTCAGTTGCATCAACCTTTAGAAAATAAATACCTTTAAAGATTTATCACAATTGTAGGGTGCAAAGAGCATTCCCACTAAGCAAAATGGGTCACTCCTAATGCTTGAAGGAGTTCAGGCTTGTTGTGTAAATAATAGCACAGATATAAATGGGTATTTAATTTATTTTTAAATGCTGAGTTACTCATCCTGCCACAGCAGTTTCTCAGGAACCATTGTTTTTGACAAATATATTAAATAGCAAATATTTGTTTACATGTCTAATGAATTAATAATGCTCATTTAGTGGTTTCTGTTGAAGTTTGTCAGGGCTTCAAACCCACTGTAGGAGCAGAAAGTGCAAAGTGTTTGCCTCCAAGCTGTTTTCAGATTTGCTGCTAGTGGAGAGCGCTTCAGAAGTTGTTGCTGGCGGCAGTTGGGGTGGTGTGGGCACTTCCATAATCCACATTTCCTAGGGAACTGGGTGTGGATGTGGCAGTTCTGGTGTGAGGGAGCCAATAGCTCTGGCTTGTGGTAAACCTGGCCCAAAATTTAGATTTTTTGTTTGTTTGTTTTCTTTTGTTTTCCCATTGAATTCTTTCAAGTAGTCAAGAAAGATGTAGAGCTGTTGGAGTGAGTCCAGAGGAGGTCACGGAGCTGCTCCAGGTTCTGGAGCTGGGCTGGGAGAGCTGGGGGTGCTAACCTGGAGAAGGCTCCAGGGAGAGTTCAGAGCCCCTTGCAGGGCCTAAAGGGGCTCCAGGAGAGCTGGAGAGGGACTGGGGACAAGGGTTAGAGGGACAGGACACAGGAAATGGTTTCCCACTGCCAGAGGGCAGGGATAGATGGGATATTGGGAAGGAATTGTTCCCTGGGAGGGTGGGCAGGCCCTGTGCCCAGAGAATGACTTTTTATTTTGACCAAGGACATGTTCACCCCTTCTGCAACTTCTAATCAATGCAAAGTTTTAAATCCTGTAATAACACCAGATCTAAAAGTAAATCATTATTGGAAGCTACTGTCATATTATTGTTCCTCTAAATATATTCAAAGTGCTTGGATGTCATAACTCAAATTTAGATTTGTTTTGGTTTTAATTTACCTTTATCATCTCTTAAAATTTAAAATGAGACTATTTCTCAGGAAAATACTGAACCTTGTAAATGTTTTGTGTGTTTTTACTCTACAGATCTTCCTTCTCCCTTCAGTTCATAGTTGTTACTTGCCCTGTACAACGTTTAACCTTATTTCATAGAGGTTGTCAACCTTTTTTTTACCTTTTGTGGTAAATTATGATGTGCTGCGAGCTGTTTCCAAATTAGCAGAATCATTTGAACTTAATAATAGTCTCATTTTCTGTACTTCATACCCCTGGCTTTTGNGGTTATCAACCCTGTGTTTTGTACATGTCTTGCTCTGAAGTCCTGTAGCCTTTTGTTTGCTCAGGTATTTTTTTAAGGGAAGAGCTGATCTACAAATAGGTGTTTTTTTGGTTTGGTTTGTTTTTTTTTTGGGGGGGGGGGGGTTGGTTCTGGTACAAATTGAAGAGGAAAAAACAGGATTTTTCTTCTTTTGTAGTACAGTTGCATAGAGAGCTGCTTTTTCTGGGAGCAGTAGTGTTGCTATCCTTGTGGTTTAACTTGACATTTCATCACAATCAAAAATAAATCTGTCAAGATTCCATCCTAAAAATCTCTCAGGAGCAGACTCCACTCAAGGGTGTCAGCTGAGCTCTGAATAACTTTCTAAAATAGAACATCGTGATTGGAGAGCTAAATTTATTTTGCTTTTCAAGGTTGTAAAATCAAATATCAGAGGCCTCAGAAGTGAGTCTGTGCACTTCTTTTGAGGTCTGATAACACCTAAAATCTGTATTTGGATGGGATTTTCCTTGGGCTGCCCTGAAGACACCAAGAGTCTCCTGAACATCTGTGTTCTGGGATTTGAGGTGTAAAAGGTTGAAGGCAAATACCACCTAATGGAATAAAACTGCTTCAAGTGGAGAAGCAGCTGATCCCAGTTCCTTCAGGAACTTTTGTTAACAGGGGAGGAAAAGAGAAGTTCCCGTCCCCAAAGTTCCCAGGAGGATTGATAATGACCATTAATTGCAATCTATTTGGCTAATATGGAAACAGCCTTGATTTTCAAGTAATCAGCAGGAATATATCATGGTAAGAGTAATTTTGGGGGTTTTTTTGAAGGCACTGTTGCAAATTCCAGAATGACTTTGGTATGGGCTGAGTGAAAGTTTGGCTGACAGTAACCAAACGAGCATTTTGGGAAGGAGAAGGGAGAGAAGAGGCCCTTTTGAGCAATTCTGGACTCCTCTCACGTGGGTTCCTTTGGGAAGAGTCTGGAATTTTCCTTGGAGCTGTCTCTAACTTCTTGTTTTGCCACAAATTCCATTTGAGCTGTCAGGGTTGCTCTCCTCACTGAGATTGTTCCCTACAATTCCCTGAAAGAAGCTGAGAGTGAGGAGAGGGGAGCTGGGTCTCTCCTCCCAAGGAATATGTGAGAGGATGAGAGGAAATGGCCTCAGGTTGTGTTGGGGGAGGTTTAGATCAGATATTGGGGGAAGGTTCTTCATGGCAAGGGTTGTAAAGCTCTGGGAAGGGGCTGCCCTGGGGCACAGGTGGAGTCTCCATCCTTGGAAATATTCAAGGCACAATGTGGATGTGGCATTTGAGGACGTGGGTCAGTGGTGACCTTGGTCAGGTTGGATTTAATGACCTGAATGGTCTTTTCCAACCTTAAGAATTCTGTGATTCCACAAGTCCCTGCTGGAATTTGGACAGGAACAGCTGTGGAAGGGCAAGGGAAGAGGAGGAGGAGGAAGGAGGTTGCTTTGCATGGCTCGAATTCCTGGATTCTGTGGCCTGGTGCTGCTCTGCCAAGACAAGCATTGGTCTGAAATGGGAATGAACACTCCCATGAGATCTTCATTTGGGGCTTCATTTGTTTGATGGCCAATATTGAAGTTCTTCCTGGAATTGCTGCAACAACCTCCTGCTCCTGGACAGGCTGGGAAGAGTCCAACCTGAGGGGATGTGGAGCTTGGAAAGGCCTCTCTCCATCCTTAACCACTGGGTGAGGAGTGGACCAGCGTGTGCAGTGTAGAATTTAAAATTATTTTGCTGCTGCCCATTATTTCTCCAGAATGTTTGTATTAAAATCCACTAAAGTCACCAGCAATCCATGTCTCTTACAAAGGGAAAAGGAGCTGTGCTTTCTGTGAGGGAGTCTTATAAATCAGAGGATAGTATCACAGAATTTGGGAAAAACCTCTGATGTCCTGGAGATCCCACCCATGTCAGCTGTCCTGCAAGCAAACTAAATATATCTATATATCTATTGTCAGCCACCTAGGAACTTTAAATACTTGAGTAAATAAGGCACTCAGTCTGGTTTATTACATTTCCCTACTTGCTCTCCTTTTCCTGTGGAAAAAGCCCCACAGGTTTTCCTCGAAAACTCTTTGCACACAGTTGTTTTTGCAAGTTTGTTTGATTTTTAATAAATGCAGCTATTTTTTAATACAGTAACTTGGTTTATATTGCTGAAAATCTCTCTTCATTCTGTGCTCCTGTCACTGTATTTATCCCAAACTTTTAAAATCTGAAGGAATATTTTAAAATAATTTGGTTCTAGGCTGCAGAATTGTGCTAATTCTTTTTATTGGAACCACGAACCAGAGCTTTTTATAACTTTCTTATGTTTCACACCCCAGATATGCTGTGGAGTTCAGCAAGACCTGGCTTGGGGATTTTGGTGGGGGATTTTTTTGTTTGGGTGTTTTTTGTTTGTTTTGGGGGTCTGGGGTGGGGAGGGAAGGAAGTGGGTTGTGGGGTTTTGTTTTGCGTTTTTGTTTTTCTTGGGGGGTTTATTTGTTGTTTTTTTTGGTTGTTGTTTTTGTTTGTTTGCTTTTGTTATGTTTGTTTTGTGGAGTTTTTGTGATTTTTGTTGGATTTTCCTTTTTTTTTTTTTTTTTTTTTAATTTTACTTTGGTTGTGGAGGGTTTTTTGGTGTGGTGGTAGTGGTGTTTTTCNTTTTTTTTTTTTTTTTTTTTAATTTTACTTTGGTTGTGGAGGGTTTTTTGGTGTGGTGGTAGTGGTGTTTTTCCTCATTTTCCTGGACACAGCCCAACAACCTGTGTCCCTAAAGAAGGCCATCCTCAGGGATCATTCCCATTTTTCCTAGGCAATGCCTTTGAATCCTGGCTCCCTCTGGCCTTTTGCAGTAAACCCTCATTTCAATCAGTGCAATTTCTCTGCTACAGCTGTTTCTCCAAAGTGCTCCAAAGCAGGAAGGATAACATAAATAATTTATTGCAGGGAAATTAATGGAAATCAGACCTGATTTAAGCCAGAACCTTGCATTTTGTTGACTTGGAGGGCTGTGCACGCACAGTTATTGAGTTAATGAGTACACACATCTTGATTAATGCTAATGGGGTTCTCCTTCCTTATTTTATTTATTTTTGTGACTGAAACAATGCTGCACCTTAAGAGACTGCATATTCCCTGTGTAGTTACCTGTGAAAGAGTTTGTTGTGGTTCAGTTTTGTGCAGTTTCAGTAACAAATGTGCCAAATCCCTCTTTTCCAGCTCTACCTTGAGTGAAGTTTGATGGAAAATGGTCCAGCAGCTTTGTGTCTGGAAATGGTTCACAGTGGGGACGGCACTCGCTGCTGTCCTGGCATGGGCTCTGGCCCAGAATGATGAAGGTAAGGGTTTGGCTGAGTGGGTGGAGCTGGGGGAGGGCTGGGATGCCTCTGGAATTTCATTGGAATGTTTTTTTTCCCCTCCAGAATTTTCTTGAAGTCTTTTGGTAGGAAAAGAGGTAACAAAGAAAAGTCTGGGTGTGTTTTGTTTTTCATGGCTTCAGCAGCTACTGATGATTGCATTTGCTGAAGCTGTTGATTTACCAGGCAAGATAAAATCTTCAGTTATGATTATTCAGTGTTGGACTCGGGCATCAAAATTGGTTTTGTCTTATTCATTTTGCAAGCTTTACCAGTAAACCTTACTTTGTTTGTAAATCAGCAGCTGTGGTTGGAACAGGAGTTTGAGAGAACTGTTAATGACCAAAAATTTGAGGGAAAAAATCCCCAGTGAGTTTTCTAGAGAAACAATACTTCAGGAACCCTGAAACATGGCACTGGTAGCTTGTGTTCCTGCTCAGAGCATCTTGGTTGAATTTAATTAAAAGACATCAGAAATATGTCCTGCCAGTGATCTCTGGTAATTAAAAATTACAGCCCTGGATAACTGATTAGGGTTTATTCTTTTGAACAGTTTAACAGCATTGAAGGGCAAAGCCTGTCAGAGTTGTTCCTGAATACTCTTGGGAATAATGAGTGGGAAAAGTGAAAACCAAGTGTGGTTTCAGAATGTCTGTAATGAAGTTGCTCATTATCCATGGCACTCCATGTGGGTAGAGCTGTAATTGTACAAATTTATGACTTTGGCATCTGGATTTTGGTTTAAAAACCTCTGCTTTGTCAGTTAGGAAGTAAAGTACTTTTGCTTTCATTGGAAGTTTTAAATCCTGCTTGAATTAGGCTTTGTTTTTTACTGTCAAGCCAAAAGTCTCTGTTTCTTGCTCTCCTAATTGCTCACCAAATGTACTTTTATTTCCTTCCATCCCCCAGCCCAACCCCATGTTATTTTAATGCCAATAATGTACAAGAAAGCTAATTTAATGTTCTCCATTTTTACACCCTGTCATACGATTGTCACTCCTGACACTGAAGTGGATGAGCTGCTCGTATTTCCCATATTTGCTCTGTGCTGGGGCACAGTTAACTGGATTTTAATCATTTTTTGCACTGGAGGAGTGGGGGCCATGAGGCTGGCCAAGGTTGACCTTGGTGGTGGTGGTTTGAGGAGGGAAATGCTGGGTTGGGTGGAGGAGAGGGAGGGATGGCCTCTGGCATGTCCAGCAGCACAGGAGGACACAGGAGAGCAGTGGGAATCATTGTGGGGAGCAAAGCAGGATCATGGAACTGTGGAGAGCCCTCAGGAAAAGCTGAATAAAAAAGAAAAAAAAAACAAACACTTTTTAGTGGAATTTTTATTTGTGTTCATGCTGGCAACATCCCATCTCTCCAAAAAAGGCGTCTTTGAGGAGAATAAGATGGAGATTTTTGGTTGAGGAGCCATTTCTAGTTAGGCTGGAGTGATAATGAGGTGAATAAAACACAGATGTTCCAGGCAGGACAGGAACAAATTCATGTCCTGAAGGGGAAAAGGGATCTTTCAGGTTTCCATTTCTGTCCCTTTGTACTCAAAATTCCCATCTCTGTGTCCTTATCCCAATACTGCTCAGAATCATTTTTCCTCCACGTGATTTAGAGGAAAGGAAGGGCCACCACTCTTTAATGGCAGTGTCCTGTGACTGAGTAAATACAGCAACTCCCTTACTTCAAAGGGTTCTAAACATAATTTTGGGTGGATTTTTTTAGCCTGGCTCATGCCAATTTATTTATCACAGAACCCATACTTGATTTTGTCCTTGGTAATGTTCTCCTATATGGCCTGAACAGGGCAACTTTGTTGTAATGGGTATAAATTTGCTGCCTGTAGCCAAAATTCTTGCTATTTTTTCAGGGGGGCAGCTCAGAAATGCTGTTTCTTGAGGAAAAATGCAGCACCCTGATAGAAACTGATTTCCTCCCCCACACTGTGTTCAGGAGAGGGTAAATGTAGCTAAGAGCACGTGGGATAAATTTTACAGTGGTGTAATAGGTAAAAAATGAGCTGGAAATGGGTTTAAGCCAGGTGGGGGATTGATGACTCAGCGAATGGCACCCAGCTAATGAGGCAATGCTTACAGGAATAATTACTTGGAAGTATGTTTCTTACAGCTGAATAGAAAACTCTGCTCAGGGCTGGGCCTGGAGGAGTTCTGATGTGCAGGAACAGAATTTGCAACCTGAAATATAACATAGAAAAGATGTGTTCTTCTGGCAGTCATCATTTCCAACCAGTGTGGTTCTCTTAACAGCAGAATAATAAATACAAATAAATAAAAAAATCAGCTCTGGCAGAAATTATGGGCCGGTTCTTTGCACCCAGCATGCCAAGTCTCCATTTTCCTGGCGGGAGCTGTGGGTGTTGGCTCAGTTTCTTGTCCCTCTTGCTGCTTTTTGCTTCATTAGCTCACAATTTCTCTTTTTCACAAGTTAATACTTGACCTCCTGTGGCACCAAATCCTCCCAAGCCACAGCAATTAAGGATGTTCCAAAGTAACTTCATCCAGGAGTACTTGGTTGGGCTGCTTTTTTCCTAGAATTTAGCAGGAAGTTTCCCCGGGATCCCATGTGCTCCTGATGAAATTCATCTACTTCCCATCTCCTGTAGTCCCTTTGTATTTGAACCCACCCCCCTAATTAATAAAAACCCCACTACTTTTTGTTACAGAGCCATGCCACCAGTCCTAATTTACTGTTGATGAGCCCATTCAGTGTTTCTTTTCAATTCTTTCATCCAGTAATCCTTTTGTTCCATTCTGTGGTGCACCAGAATAAATGTTAGGCTTGAGTGTGGAATGGGGAATATTGCGAATATTTCTGGTTTTGTTTTCTGAAAGAAAGAGATCTGGTTTTACAATTCCTGCTGTTGTCTCTCTTCCAAACAGGAGAAATGCTGCAAAGGTTTGATTTTTTTAAAAGTAGAAATGTCACCTGTAGCTGTGCAATATGTGAAATTAGGTCAAAGAGCTGAAATCTCTTTTATTTTTCCAGTGCTGCTCTGTTGAATTCAGAGGCAAACTCTGAGGCTAAAGGAATCAGGGAGGATGAAGGTGGAAACACAGGACCAAATTTCTCCT
>VXBU01018411.1:0-52462 GCA_013400315.1 Bombycilla garrulus | reverse complement strand
AAAAAAAAAAAAAAAAAAAAAAAAAAAAAAAAAAAAAAATTAGCAGCAATTTTTGGCCAGCCAAGAAGGCTGCTGAATTCAAAACTCTCTGCATTTTATGCCAGACCAAACCAATCCAGCAGCAATTATTTGCCAATTAACATATTTCATTGTCCAGCATTGAGTCCATACCTTTCATGAAAATAAAAATGTGAGCTGGGAGGGGCACTAATAATTTAGTATTTACTTTTAAAAGATGAATGGAAGGCAGAAATCATTCTGATCCCTTTTAAAAACCAAAAGCAAATGATCCACTCACAAAATTTGCAATGGATCTGTTCTTGGGGTTTTCAGAAGTAGTGTAATGGGGTGTGAGTTGTGGGGATCTGTTTCACACCATGGAATCTTTGAAGGGTTTTTGAAGATTTTTGGGAGGCTGCTTTTAACCTGAAGTTATTTTGCACTTTTTTATATGTGAATGAAAAGAACACTTGAAGGTCCTTATATTTCTCCTTAAGATTTATAGCTGTAAAAGAAGAATAGTGGCAGAAAATCCTGAATTCATAGGCTCAGAGATGAGCCAATCTTGGTCCTTTTGCTATCTTGTAAATTTGGGTTATGTTTGAGGTGGTTCTCCAGTGGCAGGAGGGGGATGGCTGTGTTTGATGTCACTTGTCCCCCTCATTCCCCGGCCCCAGGGACCTGTCACACCACCCTGTCACACACCAGAAATGTCAATACTCCTGGTCCCACCTGTGTTTGCTGTGTAGCCAATGGAACCACAGGGTCATTTTAGCTGGAAAAGACCTTCAAGAGCAGCAAGCCAAACCATAATGCTGGGGATAAGGATTTCTAGAAGCCTCCACTCCAGAAATCTCCTGGAGCTGTTCTATGAAATCATCCCTCATGACTCATTTGAGGAATAATACTTGTTTATCCCAGAGGAGATGCAAGCAGGATGTTGGATGTATTTCTCTTGGCTAAGAAGGAATGCTCTCTTGATTATTCAGTGTTGTTTTTTTCAACTCTGTTTGGACTTAACCACTGCAGTTCTTCCAATCTTCTGGTTTCAGACTCATTTCCTTCCTTTTCCTTCCTTTCTGCTTGACTGTGGAACAAGAGATGAGCCATGGACACCTGCACTGTGGAATATGGAGCTCACTGCTGGCTCAGTGGTTCTGTTTCATTCTGAAACAAAATTTCACAAAATAAAAATGAAGCTAATCACAAGATTTGCTCATCCAAATATGGATTTCATTTCCTAAGTGTTCAGCAGATGAGTATTTTTTATCGGAATGTAATAAAAAAAAAATTTAAATTATCTTTGCCACTACCCTGAGTGGGAGTGACTTTTTAAGTAAGTTTTTTGTTTCCGTGAAAAACACAACTGTTCACTTTTGCCACCAGGACTATTCAGCCACAAACCCCTTCACCTGTTTTTCAAGGACCCCTCTATTAGTTAAAGTCTTTATTCAGTCAAACAGTGTTCTGCTACAAAAATTGAATCACTGAAGGGTCTTACAAATCATGTTAGGAGGCTGTTTTGGAAAGAAAATAGTTTCAAATCTTGATCTATTACTGTTGGGCAGGAAATTAACTCGGGGAAAATGCATATTTGACTACCTGGAGCTCACTGATCATTCCCTGAGCCCTGCACTGTACAGATCTTGGGAGAGGAGAGAAATTCCACCAGGTTCTTGCCTGAGGGAAAGCGTCGGTTCTTGGGAACAGGAGTAGTTTGTGTGTTTTATGGGAACTTGCTGCATTAGGTTGGGAGCTTTGCATTTCTCCTACAGGGAAAAGAGCTCTCCTTGATGTTGTTGAGTTGTAGTGGAGCCATTAAGTTCCTCTGAAAGGTTTAGTTCTTCAAAGTGTGTTTGAGTACCACCAGCAGCACTTTGAGGTGACAGAAGAGGAATTTCCCTGTGGTGAGAGGTCAGTTGTTAATGAAATAGGGGCACTGGAACAAGGTTCATCTCAGTTAATGTACAGATTTTAATCCTCCTGAAGGGGACTGAGTATCCTGGGATCTCTCTGTGGCTGTGCTGGGAGGGATGAGGCAGGAATCTGCATCTGGAGAAGGAGGAAATCCCAGGTCCCAACAGCCTTGGAAGCATCAGACTGTGGGATCTGGCTAGGAATGAGCCTCTTCCAGACACTGGACTTCCATTTTTTTTTTTTTTCTGCTACCATGATGAGGAAAGGCTGAGGGAGCTGGGGCTGCTTACCCTGGAGAGGAGCCCCAGCTGAGGAGGGGCCCTCAGGCCTGGCTGTCCCTGGCTGCAAGGAGGGGAAGAGCAGGGTCCAGGCTCTGCTGTGGGGTCCAGCAATGGCACCAGAGCCACGGGCAGGGACTGAGCCCAGAAAGTCCCTCTGCACAGGAGGCACAACTTCTGCCCTGGGCAGTGGCCAGCCCTGAGCAGATTGTGCACAGAGACTGTGGGGTCTCGGGGGCTGTTGCAGAGCTGAGTGCACAAAATGCTGTGCCCTGGGCTCTGGGATGGCCCTGCTGGAGCAGGGAGGTGACACCAGGTGCCCACTCTACTCCCTTCAGCCTCAGCCAGCCTGGGATCCTGTGATTCTCCTCCCATCTGTTGGATTGTCTGGATTTTAGGGTATGAAACTTTGATTCCTTTAGAATTTAACTGTCCTGAGCTATCCCTTGGTGGGGGAAGGCTGTGAAAACTGAGCTGGTTCTTTTCCTCCAAGGGTTGATTTCCTAAAGGTGCTCTTCACAGCTGGAAAGGGAGCTCCTGATGCAGGAAAAGCAGAAACCCCCCGAAAGTGCCCTGGAACACTTTGTGTCCTTCCAGAAGAGTTGCTCACACTTTGGGACTTGCAGCTCTAACTGCAGTGATAATTTTAGGGCTGAACTCCTAAAAATCATCAACCTCTGTGTCTGTGCACTCATATGTTCGTTTATAGCCATGGAGTTGTGCGTGAGCAGAGCCACTGCAGCTCTTCAGTCATGAACTTTCTGGTTTATTCTGCAGCCATGAAGACATTTTGTATCTGTTCTAAGCAGTGTGGAGACTTGGAAGGCCACAACTTTTCCTTCTCTGCTTTTCCTTGCAGCTCAGTTGGGCCACTAGATTTTAATCCTAAGGCAGTTCATATAAATGGACTCTGTTTCTTTACTAGGGAGCCCTAAAATGTAAATATTTTAACTTTGGGAGAAATCAGGCTTTGAAATTCTATTTGAGGAGCAATAATTTAACTAGTTTGACTTTCAAAGAACTGAGACACTACAACTGGCAGGATTTAAAAGCTGCTTCAGTGTCAGCATCTTTCATCTTGTACTCCATCAGTAATTTACACTGTGTGCTCAATTGTAGTTTTTATTTGCAATATTGTATTTGTAGCAACAGTTTGGAAGCACAGTATTCCTGTGTCTTGGTGACATGGAAGGTCAGGAATCCTTTATTTACCTTTATTTCCTTTATTTTCTCTGTCCTTTCTTTAGTCATGTTACTTTCCAAACCCCCTTCTCATTTCTCTTTGTCTCAGTCTACCGCTAAGAATTATTTTCTGAATCCTTATATGAGACTGTCACATGTAGACAGATAAACTGTGATAGAAACTGCCTCCCTCTTACTGTGGTTTAATCTGCCTTTTTTGTGAGAAGTAGCTGCTTAAAACAAGGCACAGGAACTTCAGCTTGGTCAAAACTTGATTTTGTAGAATTTTATTTTTACATAACAAGAACAGACTCAGGGCTGTATCCCTCAGGGTGCAGAGCTTGTGTGTTCTGAATCACTTCAAGTGCCAGAAACTTACTTGTTGAGGGTGATTATAGACTCTTCCTTCAGAAGGCTTTAAACAGGGCTCTGGGTTTTCCAGAGCCTCTAGAAAGTATGGGCTTCTGCTGGGGCCGAGTTCCTGCCCAGGCCAGCAGGATCTGCATCCAGTGCTGGCCATCCCAGCCAGAGAGCCCTGGAGGGGCTGGAGCACGTCCAGGGTGGGGAAGGGAGCTGGGCAAGGGGCTGGAGCCCCAGGAGAGGCTGAGCGGGCTCAGCCTGGAGAAAAGGAGGCTCAGGGGAACCCTTCTGGCTCTGCACAACTCCCTGACAGCAGGGGACAGCCAGGGGGGGTCAGGCTCTGCTGCCAGGGAACAGGGACAGGACATGGGGAAATGGCCTCAAGCTGTGCCAGGGGAGGTTCAGCTTGGACAGCAGTAGGAATTTCTGCAGGGAAAGGGTGCGCAGGCCTTGGCAGGGGCTGCCCAGGGAGCTCTGGAGTGCCATGCCTGGAGAGTGTCCAAAGAAGGGCTGGAGGTGGCACTGAGTGCTCTGGGCTGGGGCCAAGGTGGGGATCAGACTTGGGCTTAGTGATCCTGCAGGGCTTTTCCAGCCTCAGGGATTCCATGATCTCTCTGCTGTGTGCAGTGGGAGCCGCCTCCTGTGTCTGGGCAATGATCTTGAGGGCTGAGCTCTCCCAGCTCAGTTTAATGCGTTCATTTTGCAGTGATCATTTTCACATTAGGGCATCATTACTGCTCAGCTGTTGTCTGTCATTAAATACAGGCAGGATTGTTTCTGACTGAAGCTTATGGAAATTCTGGGATTTTACATGGAATGCTGATAGTGAGGAGGTATCTGGGCATTAGAACTAAAAACTCCACAACCCCCTCCTCAAAAAACCCCAAACCAAACTCTCTCCCTCACACTTTTTCCACAAACATCGCTGTAATTTTTGAATGCCCAGGTGTGATCACTCCCAGCCAAACAGTTTCATCTCTTCTGGAGAATCTCTGTCGGAAGGCAATAATTTTCCTATTAATTTTCTTTTTTTATTTTCCTTGTTTTTTTCTTTTGTTGACATGGTGGAAGTTAAACTTCTGGGTTAGGCTGGAAAAAATAGTAAGGAAAAAAAAGCCTCCATCCTTTGCAGTATTTATTAGACAGTGTATTGAGGCATGGCGAGTTTTAAATTGGCAGGGAGATGAACAGCTGATATATGTAGGCAGAAATGAAATGTTTAAATAATGCTAAATTATCCTGCTGCATGCTATTAAACATGAGTGCAATGGGAAGAGCCAAGGAAGTGGGGAAGGAAGCAAAGAAACGAACTGTGTTTTTCAATTGGATTTGAGAGAAATGGAATTTCACTGCAATTGAAGGCTCAGTTCTAGTTTGAATTATCCTGGAAAGCTGATTTGTATAGGAAGGCGGTTGTGGTGTGAGTTTGTGTTTGCCTCCAAATATTGTTTCAGTTCCCTTCTTTAATGGTGCTCCATGATCATTTCTCATTCCAGGAACATCTTAATGGGCTTTAAGTTCAAGAAATTGCAAACTCTTGGGCATGTTTAAATGTTCAGAGCAGGAGGCCGTAGAATCCCAGAATTATTTAGGCTGGAAAGGACCTCTAAACCTGGGACTGATCCCCACATTGTCACCAGCCCAGGGCACTGAGTGCCACATCCTGTCATTCCTTGGACACTTCCAGGGATGGACACTCCAAACCTCCCTGGGCAGCCCATGCCATGTCAGACAGTTTTTGGTTCTGTACCAGAATATCTTAGTTTTAGTCTCTGATTTATAAGCTGCTGATGATTTTGCCAACAATATTGATGCAACATGAAATATTTTGTTTATTTAACAGGTTATCTAATGGGACCGGAGTTAATGATTTGACCTGCTGGGCAAGTCTGCCGTGGGATAATTTCACACCTTATTTCTAAGCAGAGCTGTTTGAAGGCAATTGTTTGGTCCTAGAGGGGAACACAAAGTCTTAAATAACTTGGGGCTCCCTCATTTAAACATTTATTTAGATCCCTCAGCTAGTCTTAAATTAAACTAAGGTTTCTGGTGTTGCCTGGTGTCGCTTTTCTCTATGACTAGTTGGCCAATGCAGCTCAATTTTGTTTCTGGAGCAGTGGCCGGGCTTTTGATTCAATTCCAAATAGCACAGCACAAAAATTCATTACTGCAAAATCACAGGAAATTTTGAAAAATACTTCCAGGAAAAAAATAAGATCAAAGAAAAGAGAGTGGAGTGGTGTTTTTTAATTCCATATAATGATGCTGGATGAAAGTTTCTGGTGTTTAAATTCTATTTTCCCATCTTACATAGAAACAATGGATTTTACTATTGGTTTATTTTACTACTGTCAAGAGATTTTACTCTTTGCAAAAATTTATTGACTCCTCAGACTTTTTGTTCCATAAAATGGTTGGGGTCCTGCCAAATAAAGCTTAATGTGCTTCTGTTTTGTTTAGAAAGTGAAGTTTCACTCCCACAAGTCAAGAACTTCAGCATTGCTCTTTCTTCAGTGGTTTTCTTTTAATCCTTCCAAATATTCCTTTACTATTTTTTATTGCAAAACTAACTGCACAAACCTGGGCTGTGCTCTTTCCAACAGTCTGAAAGGTTTTGTGCTAAATATAAAACAAAAGAGGCATTTTGTGGAGAGGTACTTTTTCTGAGGATGCAGAGTGACAGGACGAGGGGGAATGGCTTTAAGCTGGAGGAAGGCAGGGCTAGATGGGATATTGGGAAGGAATTATTCCCTGGGAGGGTGGGCAGGCCCTGGCACAGGGTGCCCAGAGCAGCTGTGGCTGCCCCTGGATCGCTGGCAGTGTCCAAGGCCAGGCTCAACAGGGCTTGGAGCAGCCTGGGACTATGGAAGGTGTCCCTGGCCATGGCAGGGGGTAGAACTAAATAGCCTTTAAAAAGTCTCTTTTCACTCAAATTATTCTGTGATTATGTGTAGTTACTCTGCTGTCACACACAGAAACACAGAGGAAGCAGGTTCTTCAATGCTTTACTGTGGTTTTTTAAATTTATTTTGGATTTTTTCTATTGTTGTCACATTCATAGAAAATATACAGAGAACTCTGAGTTAATGCTTCTAATCCATCTATCAAACAAAAGCCTCTTCTGCTCACTCTGTAGTGCTGTGCTCCACAGGATTTGCTGCTGCCCCATTTAATTGAGCTGGGATAGATTTCCTACCAGCACAAAGGTACTTTGTGAGTGTCTCACCAGTGTCAGATCTTACAGAATATGGTGTTTCAGTGAAGGGGAAACTATAAACAAAATCTGTATCAACAAAGCCAGCAAAATAACATCTCTGAGTGATTGATGGCTGCTGTGGAAATAAATTCAAGGCTGCGAAAATTTCCTATAGTTGCATATGTTGGAAAAGATAAGATATATGGGATGTTCAAATACAAATCATGTTCAAGTGCACTTTTTTGTATTATTTACAAAAAGAAACAAAAAACAAAATGGTAAAGGATGGAACTGTAACTCATAGAATGGGCTACATCCAGCCTGGCCTTGGACACTTCCAGGGATCCAGGGGCAGCCACAGCTGCTCTGGGCGCTCTATGCCAGGGCCTGCCCACCCTCCCAGGGAACAATTCCTTCCCAATATCCTATCCATCCCTGCCCTCTGGCAGTGGGAAGCCATTCCCTGTGTCCTGGCACTCCATCCCTTGTTCCAAGTCCCTCTCCAGCTCTCTTGGAGCCCCTTTAGCCCCTTCAGGAAGGGGCTCTGAGCTCTCCCTGGAGCCTTCTCCTCTCCAGGCTGAACAATCCCAGCTGTCCCAGCCTTTCCTCCCAGAAGAGCTGCTCCATCCCTCTGATCATCCTGGTGCCTCCCCTGGGCTTTCTCCAGCAGCTCCAGGTCCCTCCTGTGCTGGGCCCCAGGGCTGAGGCAGCTCTGCAGGTGAGGTTTCAACTGCAGAACTCTTCCTGCTTCTCCATGTGCCACGTGGCTTGTAAACACAGAGCTTTTCTTCAGAAATGCTCTGAAATAATTTCTGGGTGAACAGTAAAAAAATCTAATTATTTTCAAAAGAATGTTGCATTACAGGTGAGAAGTAAATGAGGAACTCTCCTGGCCTTGGGCTCCCAATGACATCGAGAGGCCACTGAAAATAAATGTGGCCTTTGTTTCATTTGCTCTTTGCAGTCTCTCAAAGATTCCATCAGTGGCATCCATCTCTCAAACCTGCAGTGCCCAACTTGCAGGAAAGCAATATTATTTTTCATTTAGTGAGCTTGGGCACATGAGCAATTAAGAAGGTGTAATCAAATGTAGCTAATCAGGATGAGTGCCTCTGGAATGCTGCTCCAGTCAGCTGCTCCTCACATCTCCAATTTGATCCCTTTAGGTAAGAGAATCGATGGGGAAAGTGGCCCAGGCAGTGGTTTTCCAGCTCCAGGGGCTGAACACTTTGGTTTCCAAGGCTTGGTGTTTTTATTCTGCTCAGGAGATGATGATTAACAGGTGAGGAGAGGCTCTGCTTGCACAAGAAACCTGGGGGTACCAGGGTATTTTAAATATCATTGAACTGCTCAGTACCCAAACTCCTTCCATGTAATCATTCACTGACCCCACTCGTGTCTGCTCATGTTACAAAACAAACTGCCAGGGAAAGGCAAACTGTGAATGGCTTCAGATAAACAGCTGGTTTGTTCTTTATCCAGAATTAAACCCATCATGAACCAGAATCTTGCCCCCAGCCAAAACCAGCACCTAATTGTAAACTTAAAGAACATGAACAATCACACATAGAAGTAAAGTACTCCCAGAGCTGTGCTCAGTTGCTTTCTTACCAAACCTGTGGGTGGAACCTTTGTATAATTAAGTATTGAAGGTCTGCAAAGAAAATAACCTTATCTGCTTGTTCTTCCCATGTAATCAAAGGTTTGGGATTTATTGTGCAGCTGCCTAATACGAAATTAACCGAGTTCTCAATTTCAGCCCGCCTGGAGCTGGAGCAGAGTCTGAGATGCTCCATGTCAGGTGTGCTGCCTCTTTATCAGTGGCTGTGGGTGAGATAAAATCAAAAAATGGGGCTTCAAAAACTGAAAGGAATTAGGAGGGGAAGAGTTTTGGGTATTACTGAACACTATGAAGACTTTAAATCCTACAGAAATACCCATGCAATTGCTGTCTCATCTGCAGAATTATTTCCTGTGCTGTCTTTGAGGGGAAAACCTTACAGGAAGGATTTGAAAGCTGCCCTGAATCCTTTTATTTCCAGCTATTAGAAATGAAACTGAGTCCAGCTTTAGGCATCCCTTTGTCCTGCTGCTGGTGGCTTCTCTGCAGCCTGTGGGTCCAAATTACTCATGTATTTTTCTGAATTATAATTTGTATAACTAAGAAAAAAACCCATTCTTTTTGCTGCCCATCCTTGCTGATGGAAAACTTTCTTGGATGTGCACCTGTATTGGGCTGACCTAGCAAGGACAGCTCCTAAATCCTGTCCTCTCCAGGCAGGTGCAGCTTGGAAAAGGTTTTTGTGTCCTTAGATCTTTGGAAGGATTACTCATATGCAGAGACTGAGATTCCTTTGGCATTTCCCATTTTCCACAGGAGCCAAAACTGAGCAGAGTTGTATCTTTACAAGGACAGATGATCAGTCGTAATTTCTGCCAGCAAATATCCTCCTTTTTGATTATTATTACTATTTCTTTGTTTTTAAACTTGATTGTCTTTGCAACAAGGAGCTGAGTTGCACTTTATGCTAATTTACATGTGTAAATTAAAATAAAATTAATGTACATAGGTAAACAAACACAAAATGCAAGTTCAGCTTCTTGCCAGCACTGGGAGTAGATTTTTTTCTGCCATTTCTTAGAGTCATTGAGGTTGGAAAAGACCTCCAAGATTTGTCGCCAGCCCAGAGTACTGAGTGCCATCTCCACCCCTACCTTGGGCACCTCTAGGGATGGGGACTCTACTTCTGTCTTTTAGGGAATGATATTTTTTTTCCAATGCCTTCAACTCTCCCAAGAGTGGAGCCAGACAGAGAAATTTTGGTGGTAATCAGGACGGCCTGTAAGGTGTTCATTTTTTGAAAGTGTTTTCTAAGGAGGTAAAAATGGAGCAGTAAATATTTTCAGGCTCTGAAGTCAATATTGCAAGGTATATGATATGTCTTTTCCAATGTCGCAGAAACCCAACAACTCTCTCCTTGCATTTTATCAGTTGGTTGATGATAAAGGTTTCAGACAGCAGATAAACCAAGCTTGCAATTAATTTTCACAACATTAGTAAAAAAAAATAACCCACAAAAAATCATCCTGATTGAAGTTTCTGGAATGAGTCTTTTAGTGTTTAGAGGCTGGAGAGCCCATACAGCAGCATCTGTGATGAGACACAGGGAGTANCTTTTATAGGTTTTGGTCCATTAGCATATTGGAGTTAATTGTCTAATTACAGCTTCAGGTTATGAAGCTCCATTTTCCTTGTTCCCTCTCTTTCTTCACTGTTGTTTACACTCTTGGGGCTAGGATTTGTCCTTGGTCTCAAGCTAGAAAGGAATTGTTTTGTTTATTTATTCTGTGAAGAGAGTTTATTAACTCTTAATATGAAGCCCAGAACTATATACTAAAACACCATAAAATCTGAAAAATATAAAAGTTAAAACTTAAGGCATCGAGCTGTGGCTGCCCCTGGATCCCTGGAAGTGTCCAAAGCCAGGCTGGACTTTGGGGCTTGGAGCAGCCTGGGATAGTGGAAGGTGTCCCTATCCTGGCACTGAATGGGCTTTAAGGTCCCTTCCAACTCAAACAAATCTGGTATTCCATAATCGGCCTCTCTGATTTTAACATCACCTTTTGGGAATCCTCTCCAGATGGATGCTTGGGACCACTGTGAGCTGACAGGTGCTGAGTCTAACGGTCCTTTGTTCTATCCCATAATTCCTCCCTCACAGAGTTGCTTTACAGAGAATAGACCTGTAAACCCTTCCATTCCATTAAAATAAATCCTAAATTGGTTCAAAGGCAATCAAAGGCAGTCACTATTTTGCAGTTTCCAGTTTTGGATTAATAGGGCTCAAACTTTGCAAAGACTAGGATAATGAGATTGTTGCAGGGGCAAGAGAAGGATGCCAGAGATCTGTTCTTCCATCTCATTATGCGATTTGCTTATTAAATAGCAAATAATTAAAAAATTCTTCAGAAAAAAAAAGGTTCAAGTTCGTCCTTCATGCTTTTCATCAAAAGGTTCTCCTAAAATAAAATCTGAAGAAAGTATTGACTTTGCATTCCTCCATTCTCATCCTGTTTTTTTTTGGGTTGGGTTGGGTTCTTTTGCAAATTGGGAGATATTTTGTGAATTTACCTGAAAACGTGAATGATAAACTATGGGACAGGAAGCCAAAGCCCATCTCCTGTAATACATTGTGGACTGGGAACAATGTTAATTATAAAATTAAGATAACCTTAGTTTTTACTCAACAAATTAGATCTCCAAAGTGTGCAGCTCACCAGGAGAGCCACAAATAACTCTCTGCAGCTCTCCAGCACTGAAGTCCTCATTGCTTTCCTAATTAACTTAGGCTGTTTGGGCACAGGCTGGCTCGAGGATGGCTAGAAAGCAGCTCAGGCTTCAATTACTGAACCCATTGGACCATAATTCATTAACAGACACTTGCAAGGGTGACACTTCCTGTGAAGTCTCCATGTTATTTGTTGATAGGGGACATGCAAATGTCTGGGACTCAGGAGCTGCACAATGTCTTAGGTGCCTTCACCTTTTCTGAGGAGGAGAAAGGACCTTCTGCCTGGGATTTTGGAGCCTGATTTCCTCTCACACCTCTGCACCCTGGGAGGGCAGCACTTTCCATGTCCTTGGCTGAGTAACTTTTCCATCCTTGACTCTGAGTCAGCATTCTCTGCGCAAAATGATGTAACTTTATGAAGCCACAGGAACTCCATTGTAAGTGGGAAGTTCATTCTGTGCCATTTCTTGGGTTTTGCCACTGCATGTCTGCCTGGAAATGAGCTTAAAACCAGCATTTTGGGGCTTTTCTGGTTACCAATTTTGGATACCTAAAGTCTATAGGTCTTTCCAAAGCACAGCCCCCTGTCTTACCTCATGACAGTGTTCAGTGAGAATTAAATCAAGGTTTAGTTAAGACCTTGATGCCTGGAAAGGCTGACCTGGAAGCAGAGACTAGGTAGAATAAAAAGATAAAGGGAATTTTTGAACGGATCCAGCTTGGGCAGTGCAGGAACCCCATCGGGCCTACACCGAAGTCAGACCCACAAATGGTCACAAAATGGATGCCTGGTCATGAGGCCTCACACTTTTATAGGTTTTGGTCCATCAGCATATTGGAGTTAATTGTCCAATTACAGCTTCAGTTTATGAAGCTCCATCCTCCTTGTTCCCTCTATTCCTTCACTGTTGTTTACACTCTTGGGCCTAAAATCTGTCCTTGGTGCCAAGCTAGAAAGGAATTGTTTTGTTTCCCTACTCTGTGAAGAGAGCTCACTAACCCTTAATATGAAGTCCAGAACTACACACTAAACCAGCACAGAATTTGAAAAACAGAAAAGCTAAAGCTTAAGGCATCAACCAAGGTCTAGCCTTTAAACATCCAGGTGAGTCCTCAGTGGTGGAGGTGGTTGTTCCTGCAGGAATGGAATGGAGAATTACCTGGTTTCAGGTGGATGATTCAGGGCTGTCCCATGATTGTAGGATGTGTTCCTCCAGAACAGGGTTTCATTTTTGGAAAGATGGAGAAAATTGGTTGTTGTAATTAAGATGCACTTGTGGCAATCTGTTTGTCTGGGTATTTTTAGCAGTGTCTAAGGGAGAGTTTGAGGAGCTGAGGAAATTGATTGTCTTTTAAGACAACAAGGGGATGTCTTGGCATGGCAAAGCCACATCCACACCTTCTGCCACTGCTGCTTGAGGTCCTGATTGAATTATAGGAAGATGTTGATCAACATTGTCTTCACTAGAAATGTCAGGAGAGAACTATTTATAGGCACAATATGTAAATTTCCCAAAATAAGTGGTTAATTCCCTGGAACACAAGCAATCCTAGGAATTACAGCTTAATTAGCGCCCGTTTTCCTGAGTTACCTGCTGGAGACTGGCACCAAGGGGAAGGTTCTGGAATTATTGGAGTATTTATAGCCTGGGAGAGATGACTTCAGAGAAGCAAAATTGTTTGTTCTACCAGACACTGACAACTTGATTCTTTTTTTTTATTTTTTTTTTTAGGTTGAGGGGAGAAGTTTAGAGTCTTAAAACCTCAAAGTTGGAGGTTTCATGTCTGTGTAATTCTTTTCTACCCCAATTTATAAAGTGCTGCTTTTTCAAGGGAGCCACTGAAATCACAGCCTCAAAATTACATTCAATGGTGTTCACATTGTATTGAAATATTCTAAAATTTGACATCTCTTTTTACAGAGAACCGTATTCCTGTGTACACATCAAAATTCTATGGAGGTTCTGTCCCTGAAATGATTTTTAAAATTGCTTTTAATGCTTCTTTCTCTCACCTCCATCAGTTCTGTGGGACACAAACTGAGGTTTTTCTGTGCCTGCTCTGAACATATAAAAGTCTGGACTGAAATAGGAGAAATTTTTCAGGGCAAGACGAGAAGCCTGATTATTAAATATGATTTTCAACCTCAATATTTAACCTAAGATGTAAAACTGACAAATATACTGAATTATTGTGAATATTATTGGCTCACCTCATGTTTCAGTTAATAAATACCAATTTCTTTGATTTTAAAGAAATTCCAACAATATGAAATGTTAGAAGTATCTGCAACTGCTTTTCCAAAGTTGCTTTTACTAGTGCTACTACAGTCAAAATTTATTGTAAAAGTTGCTTATAGTACCAAAAATGAGTTGACATTCCAATACCAGAAATTTTTCATCCTCCTCTATGAGAGTTCTTTCTTAAATGCATTACAGGCATAATAGGGAAAATACAATCCCAACAAATATTAAAAATAAGATGAAATTTGAATGCTGGGGGGCATAGGAATGGTTAAAAGCAGGTTTGATCAACTTTTGAAAGCACTTCTGAAGATACTGCAGCTTCTCTCGACTTATCCAGTGCTTTTTTAACGGTCTTAGAAATGACTTTTGGTAATGGTAATTTTAGCTGCTACTTGGCATAGTATCATGTTTTTATGTGCTTTACAGTGTTTCCAGGCACAAGTATGATTTGAAAGACTCCTGTCAACTCAAAAACTGCTTGTAAAATGGGGAGTTATTTCAATCTAAAAGCACAGTGTCTGAAAGAGGGATGGCTCTGCATTCTTCTCAGGCTGTAAAAATAAAATAGCAATGCACAGCACTGGCAGGGCAATTTGCATGTCCCAAACCCTTCAGAGATCCTGTATCTGTAAATAAAATAAAGGAAAAAAAAAATGTGGAAGAATGGCAGAATAAAGCCACAAAAATAAATTGGCTGCTCAGGCTGTGTGTCCTGAAATGGAAGGGGAGCTTTTCATCATAGCCTTTATTTGCTTTTTGTCCTTTTGGCACTGATTGTTCCCCAGCCTCACTTTTTGTCCAGTTCAAACCAAACCCAACCCCAAAATAATCTCTACCTCAAGCCTTGGAATGCCTGAGCTTCAAGTTTTAGAGCAGGGCTTAACTCTGATCAAAGCACACAAACTCTGGTGGTTTAAGCAAGATCTCAGATGGGTCTGAATTGAGCTCAGCTTCGCTGGGATGCCTTCCCAGACTCTCCAATTAGGGATTTCTCTCAGGAAGAGCTGAAAATAGCCCATGAAAGCCCTTCTTATGCCATTTTCAATGCAGAGCCATAGCAGCACAAACCAGCTAATGTAAAAGGTTATGCCAAGCTCCTCTGAAACTGCCCAGCTGTGGAGCTGAATGCCCACACAGGAAACAAGGCAGGGCATTTTCCCCTGCTGTGGGGTTGCTTGGTTACTCAGTTTAAATGTATGGCTCTATCTGGCTCTTTATGAGGACCCTCAGTCTGTAAATCGAATTTTAGAGACTCTTTCATGGCAATGCTTTTCCCCCTGAGTGTTCCCTGCTGAATGGAAGTGGAGGTGGAGGACAAAGCACTGCTTCCTTCAGGAGCAGCTGGAGTGTTTTGGAGAATCAAGTGCAGCTGGAAACAGAAATACCTGTTCAGGCAGAGAGAAATGTGAGGTGCTTTAACTCAGCCTGCAGGAATTTCACTCCTTGCCTCTCCAATTTGGAGAAGCCGCTCTCGCTTTTCCAGTTCCCAGGAGTTTTGCTGGGGGTTTCAATCCATAAAAGACCTCAGGCTGAGGTTTTAGCATTGACATGCTGGGGTTGTGAATGATGGAGATTTCTTCAACTGGACTCTCTCAGGAGCTTGTCCCATCACCAGCACCTCACAACTGACCTTGTGGCACTCATTGTGCTGGTAGTGTTTTAGTAAATCAGTACAGGTGTTCTGGCCTTGTTCCATCCTGGAGCTTGTGTGTGCTACACACATAAACTCTAATTCCCAGCCCATGGGCAGGCAGAAATCAAGTGTCTATGTCCTCATTAATAACTTACTTCCTTATTTAAAATGGCCACAGTATTATTGGTGACTCAGGCTTGAGGTTGGGACTTGGTGATTCTCACTTTTTATCTCCAAGATTTCTCTAAGTATTTGATGGGCTTAACCACGTAGAGGAAGTGGGGAAAAAAGCCTTTAAATACTTTAAAATTTCAGAATGTTTGGATTGGAAGGGAGATGAAAGATCCAAAATTCCATCCCCTGCCATGTCAGGGACACCTTCCACTATCCCAGCCTGCACCAAACCCCAAAGTCCACTCTAGCCTTGGACAATTCCAGGAATCCAGGGGCAGTCACAGCATCTCTGGGCACCCTGTGCCAGGGCCTGCCCACACTCACAGGGAACAATTCCTTCCCAATATCTCATGTAAATTTCTCCTGTGTCAGTCTGAACCCATTCCCCCTTGTTCTGTCACACCAGTTCTTGATGCAGGGTCCCTCTCCAGCTTCTCTGTATCCCTTCAGACCCTGGAAGGAGCTGTGAGGTCTCCACACAACCTTCTCTTCTCCAGGCTGAGCAGCCCCAGCTTTCTCAGCCTCTCTTCATCTCTCCAAGCCCTCTTTCACAAGTTCTTTTCTTCTCCTCTTTACTATGGAAAGGGTCATGGTTTGTGGGCAGCTATACTAATTACAAAAGAGCAGAAGCAGTTTTACCCTTAACAAGGCACAGCGGTGTCCAATAAGGGTGAGAGGTATCAAAGAGGGGGTTGCTGCCCCAGACTCAATTGCCGTCTGCTGGCTGTGCTGAGGGGAGGAAGGGTCAGAGGGCCAGAGAAGGTGAGCTGCTGTGCAGGGGACACACAGGGTCAGGGGGCTGGGCGAGGGACAGAAAGGAGTTAGCTGGGTGAGTAGAAAGAAGAAGGACGCAGAAGGCTGCGTGGCGCTGTCCGGGGAAAATGTATTCCTCTGGTGCTGCTTGGGGAAATTTTAGTCCTTTAAGGAAGAAGGAATGATGCTGCATGTGAAAAGTTTGGCACTCTGAACAGTGCTGTGTCCATCTCAACTTTGACAATGGTTGAAGAAGAGTTCCATGCGATTAAAACTGCTGAATGTTGAGAGGTGATTTTGTTTAATTCTCTCCAGACCTAAATTAAAATGCTTATAAACACAGAGGGAAAGAAATGAAACACAACAAATCCAGACTTTTTGCTCCCCTCTAGGTCCTGGCAAAGTTGTCTCTGCTCGTTTTTCAAACCCTGCTCCCACTCTGTGGAAAATAGTTTGGACTTGCTTGCATGGTCACGCTTTTTATAGTTCCAGAGAAGTTGTCATTGCCTTGTTCCTGCAGAGGTTTTCTCTGTGTTGCATGTTGTGCTCTCCAAGGTTTTTTCTTTCACACACGAATAAAGTGGCTTTAGTGGCTCCTTGAAGAATTTTCCATTTTACCATTTGTCTTATTGACAGCACACAGTCACTGAAGTGTATCACAGCCCTGAACTCACCCTAAATTCTTGTTTGCTGCAGTGTTTGGAGATGATAAAGTGATTTATTGGGAGGGAATAGAAGGTTGGTAGACAATGGTTGGATGCTGCTTCTTCCCGCCCTGTGATGGGCTGGTACCATGTGAAGAAGCCATGACTTGTTCAAATTAAGTTTGCTCCAAGATGTTGTAGATGCTGCACACTCTCATAGGCTCAAGAAGAGTTCGGACAAATTAACAGAAGGACAAATTTAACAGTTAAGACTTTGTTCTTTCCTGTCTTGGGTAGCAGCCCTAGGAAGTAAGGGGTTGATGCTCAGGAGCCTTCCACAGTTACTGACAAGATTTAGAGTCTGATCCTTATTTAAGTTAAAATTAAAAAAATAAGCTTTTTTTTCTGCCAATAAATAAAATAATTTCCTTCAACACTTAGTGGGTAGAACTTTATTAAATGGAAAATCTTTTAAATTGGGCTGAGTATCTGCTAGGAACTGAGTCAGGGGTTTGAAATTGCCTGTTGCACTCCCTGTGACTGTTCAAATAAAAACAAATGGAACAATTTATCTGACTAAATAAAAGCAAACTTGAATATAAGATAAATAACAAAATAACTCAGAGTAATGATTGAGTATTTCTGCAGCAGCTGGAAGAAGAGCTGGTGATTGGCATATGGAAGTGGATTTTTTTTTTCCTAGTTTTATTTCAGGAGTGCTCAGGAGGAGATTGCAGTTACTTCCCAGAATGTGTCCTAGTAAGGTTCAGGTTTTCCAGATGATTGTCCTGTTCTCCCTGAAGAGCTCCTCACTTATTTTTTGGTTCAGGGTAAAATCTCTTCTGTCTTTGGAGGGGTAGGGCTAAAGTGAGTGAACTTTTTTACCAAAGCTGTGCTCTGTTAATGGGAATTCAAATCCCCTCCTGAGTCTTGTGGGAGAATTTTTGTGCTTGAAGTCACTTAAATTTTTAGGACTTCATGGGCCAAGCTATTTTTCTCAATAAATTTTGAAGCCATGTGACACAAAGACCAGAATTGCCCTCTCCTAACACTGCTCCCATGTCTTTCAAATGTTTTATTGAGCTGGAATTTAGAGATATAGGCAGCGTGAGCAGTTATTTGGGGTTTCCAAGTGCTTGTGTTTGGTAGAGGGAGTATAAATGTAGTTCTGGATGTCTGTGATTCCTCTGCCTCGATGGCTGCCTTGTCAGTCTCAGTGTATGTGCATTCAGTTGTCCCTGTGAGGGTGAGCATGGGACCTCTCATGTGAGTGTGTAGCCTCTCACAGAAGTTTCTGAGGAGAGATTTGCAAAAGCTGCTGCAGCCTGGTAACTTCCACACGCAGTGAATGGTGTAGAGTTCAGGTATCTCTAGCTTCTCCTTAACCTGTTGCTCATAGCAGAAGGTGTCCCTGCCTGTGACAGGGGTTAGAAGTGGAGGATCCCAAAGGTTCCTTCCAGCCGAAACCATCCTGTGAGTCTGAGAGTCCCTCCAGTGACTGGGAGCAGGAGAGCAGTGTGGAAAATGCTGTGAAAGCCCTTTTTGGAGGAGCAGGTCCCTTTGTAGGTGGTGGTCCCCTTGCATGAGGGGATGCAGATGGCCTTGGGGATAGTAGGAATGAAGAGAAGAACTCAGGAGGAGAAAGGGAGCTGCTGCAAATTGCAAACCCCCATAGCTGTGGGGCAGGGGTGCTTGGAGGGGACCTTTGGCTGTCAGGAAAACCTCAGCTCATGTAACCACAAAATCACAGCATGGTCTGGGTTGGAAGGGACCCCTAAAACCTTTCAGTTTTCCCCCCTGCCATGTGCAGAGCCACCTCCCACTGTAGACTCTCAGGTGTCTACAGAGCTCTTGGTGTTACCTGTTGGCTCCACACACTGGGAGTTGATTAGCTGGTTCATTAACCTTTGTTTTATTTTTTATAGATGATTCTCTGTGCTTTTAGCTGTAAAACAGTACAAAGTCCTCCAAGGGACAGAACTTCTGGATGGGAAGGGGTTTTGAAGGGGAAAGGAAGATGATCCAGTAGGTCTCTGCTGGGAAAATACCTGATTATCCAAGTTGTTGTGTTTCTGTGCTCAGGCTGTTTGACCTTGCTGAGCATCTAGGACAGTGATTAAGGGTTTCCTCTGAGCCATCTCATTAAAAATAATTAGATATTAAAATAATGAAAATTAGCCAGCAGAAACCTGATAGAGCTGAGCCTTGGCACTGTTACATGGAGAGTTTGCTGAAGAGGTTTTCACTTTGCTCCCGAGAGAGAGGCCCTTGATTTATCCCCTTCTCTTGATTAAAGAAGGGTAGAGCAGAAGCACTGTTAGGAAAAATAGTGAAGTTAACAACAGGAACAGAAATTATTTGCTGCAAGGTCTTAGGGAAGCCTTCAAGAGAGCTTGTTTTATTTAGTAAGTTCTATTTGCACTCTCTGTAAGGAGTCTGGGGCAGGGGCACTGCTGCCTCAGGATTCCGTTTACCACCATTGCTGCTTAAATATAAAATGCACAATGAAAACTGTAGGGAGGGAAGCTCATTTATAGAATGCTTTTCCTTTTTAAAGTTTTATGTTTCATGATTTGACTTCAAATACCAGTCCATTATGCTCAGGCATGTCAAGGACAACTTGTTTTTTGTTGAGGAAGTTGGAACCAAGGCATATTCTGGTAATAAGCTGCAGTGTAAAATTGGAAGAGGTAAAGTAATTGCTAAAAGAGTTCTATCAAGGCCCACACAATGACATGGAGCACCTTTCTGCTCTTTGGGGTTAAAGTCTTGTGGAAATATCTCCTTCCTAAGTCACCTTTGGGGCTGCTGTTATTCTGTGCTTGTTTACATTGAATAAAGCAGTCTTAGTGCTGAATACTGAAATAATTTCTGTTGAGGATCATTTAAACAAAATACTGGAGGAAAAAACTGAGAGAGCTGTTTGAGTCCTGAGGAGGTCATGGAAATGCTCTGAGGGCTGGAGCCCCTCTGCTCTGGAGCCAGGTTGGGAGAGCTGGGGGTGCTCACCTGGAGAAGAGAAGGCTCCAGGGAGACCTGAGAGCCCCTTCCAGGGCCTAAAGGGGCTCCAGGAGAGCTGGAGAGGGACTGGGGACAAAGGATGGAGGGACAGCACAGCAGGGCCAGGGAGCTCCTGGAGCAGGGCCAGCAGAGGCTGCGCAGCTGAGGAAGGGCCTGGAGCATCTGGGTGCCCAGGAAAGGCTGAGGGAGCTGGGGCTGCTCAGCCTGGAGAGGGGCCCTCAGGCCTGGCTGTCCCTGGCTGCAGGGAGGGGCAGAGCAGGGTCCAGCAATGGCACCAGAGCCACGGGCAAGGACTGAGCCCAGCAATTCCCTGTGCACAGGAGGCACAACATTTGCCCTGGGCAGTGGCCAGCCCTAAGTAGACTGCAGAGAGACTGTGGGGTCTCCTCCCTGAGGCTGTTGCAGAGCTGGGTGTGCACAATGCTATGCTCTGGGAATTCCATCACTGTCCATATGGATGGACAGGCTCAGGGAATGCCCTGCTTTCAGTCCTTGCCTGTGGTGCTGAGATGTTTGGCCTTGCAGCTGAACTCCTCAGGGGAACACAAAGCTGCTGGTGGAGGAAAACCCAGTGTTGTAGAAATGTCCTTTAGAGGCTTCACCTAAAGGGAGATCTGAGCAAATGCTTCACTGTTCTCACCTCTCTTTTTCAGCCTTGTCTCTGCTGGGGTAATTAGAGGCTGTAACAAGCTGCAGTGGGTGTCCTTTGAAGTCAACAAATGTGTCCTTTTTACCATTAGATATAAAATAGAATTTACCTCAGCTTTTTCTTCCGTTTAATTTATAGATGATTTTCTGTTCGGATTTGTGTGTAAAAAATACACCCCAAAAACTTAAAGCAAATAGGTAATATTGGAGTATTTCTTTCTTATTTTGGGTCCAGAACTTGATTAGAAGGTACCATTATACACAAATGGGATTTGGTTGTACTGTGCATCAAAGGAGCCTCTTAAAGTCTGTAAAATCATGGGCAATGTCAGATAGTCCTGCGGGGTGAATTGGGAAGAATGGTTGTCTCTTTTCTCACTGAGTCAGTGAGGCTCTTGGAAAATTAAAAGCTCTTCCTAATGAACTTCTATTTCAATGTGCTTTAGAGGGAGTAGTGGTTTTCTACTACTTAATGTAGAAAACCTAGTTGGTCTTAAAACAGTCATCACATATGGTGATCATGCTTTTATGTATTAAGGCTACACTTATGCATTTGCTAGCTCTACATATACTGCTTGATATCTTTGAACCTCTCTTTTAGAGTAAACCAACAAACTCTTACTTATTTTCTTTCATTATTCTGCTCTGCTTCCGTTGATGACTCTAAACTTTTGACTCCAGACTGGCAATATGAGGGTAAGATGGCAAAATATGACTTCCTGAACATTGCTCATCTGCTTTTCATTTTTCTCCTTAGAGTTATAGAAAATTCCATTCACTGAGTAGATCCTTTTTGTTGCAATTAAATTCAAATTATGTTTGTTTCTGTTGTGAAGCTTTAATTATGATTTATACATTTGAACTATTACTTTGTTAATTTTTTGGGTTAAATTACCATCATATTCCCTGTGTCCTGACAGACCCTGAGATTCCTGATGGGATCTCTAGAGCAAGATGCAAACAGATTCATTAGTGGAGCCATCCAACTGGATCATGGTGGAATGTGACAACAATCCTTCCCTGGGAGGGTGGGTAGGCCCTGGCACAGGGTGCCCAGAGCAGCTGTGCTGCCCCTGGATCCCTGGCAATGCGTAAGGCCAGGTTGGACAGGGTTTGGAGCCACCTGGGCTAGTGGAAGGTGTCCCTGCCCATGGCAGGGACAGGGAATGAGATGGGCTTTGCAGTCTCTTCTAACCCAAACCATTCCATGACTCTGTGATTTGAGGGGTGCGTGCTCATGACATGTAAAGGAAGAGGAAAACCCATATAACATTTTTGCAGTTCAGGTGTTTTAAATATGGATCATACCTAAGATCTTTTGTCACCACATCCTCCCTTGCTTTACAAAGTTTCCCCGAGTAAGGGATAAGCAAACAGCTCTGATTTTGGACCTTTGTGAATGTAACTTTACTATCAGTTTTAGCTCATACCTACATCACATTTAAGGGAATACTTGACTTCAGCATGCCAAATATGCTGACTTTAAAAAACCAAACAAACAAGCAAAAACAAAAAAAACCCAAACCCCAAGATCCTACTTTTGGAATGAGAAATAACTTATTTTTTCATCTTTATAGATTGCAAGTTGGCCAGAACAGGTCCTCCAGCCACAATAGTTCCCATTGACGAGGAGAGTCGCAACGGTAAGTACCCCCAAAATTATTTATAACACCAATTATTTTTAACCAGTCTTTAAAGCCCTTGTGGCAAGTAGACCTTTTTAATTTTTATTAAGTCAGTGGGATGGTACTGGAGGACAAAGTTCTGGTCAGTATTTGGTTTTGTTTGGGTAAAGTTGAAATTTTACTCTGCGGCAGGGCAGGAGTGTAAACAATGTGGTCTTTGTTTCCTGTGTGGCTTTTGGAAGGGTGTTTGTTGGTTCCCTTTAAGAAAATGAGTTTATGGACACCTCTGAAATGGAAGAACTTGGTTGTAGGGATGGTAATTTCAAAAGAAAATGGATGTACCCCTTTTTTAATATTTTAATTCTCCTGACAAATCATAGATTATTGATCTGTAGTCTGAGCATTGCATTTCTGCAGAGTACTGTGGTGGGATGGAGTACTTTAACCTGTTGCAATCAGCTGTTACTCCTGAGAGTAAGTTACTACTCTTTCCTGCTCTTTATTCTGTGTGTTTAGCTTCAGGGTTTTTTTAATCTTGAAAGCTGGGCCTGTTTTTGTGCTGTGTATGGTTGTGGTTTATCAGATACAGGTGCTTGAGATGGTGAATAAAGCCAGGTCATGCTGGTGGAACCTCTCTGCTGTTATTCTGGGAGGAATTGCTTGTTGGACTTGCTCCAAGTCAGATGGATAAATGTGTTTATGGGTAAAACTCTTCAATAAACTAAGTTTTAACACACCCATGTTCTGAAAAGCTCTGGTACCGGGGTGACTGTTAAAACCAGGCTCTTCTCCCTCCTCCTGGGGTGGTTTTCCCTGAAGTCAGGAGTGTCCAAAGGAGGACGAAGATGGATGTGATGTGTTGGTTGTTGGCAAGCTGCTGTTGTATCCTGATGTGTTCCAGCTGTGGCTTGGTCAGTTTTGGTGGAATGACCCCCTCAACTGAAATGCTTTGGCTGCCAGAGCTCATCTCTGGTAGCCTTTCATCCTCCCTACTCATCAGAAATAAATCTGTACTAACAGCAAGGGTTTTAAATAAATTCAAACCATCTTTGCCATCAAAAAACTGGGTGAAAGCCTTCAGAAAGAGAGGTTGAAGTTGTGGATTCCCCATCCCTGCAAGTGTCCAAGGCCAGGCTCGACAGGACTTTCAAGCATCTTGGTCCAGTGGGAGGTGTCCCTGCCCACAGCAATGGAATTGGAATGAGATGAACTTTGAGGCTGCTTCTCAACTCAGCCTGTGATATAAAAGTTAATAAAGAATGCATGGTGTTCTACATTTCTAGTGACCAGACTTTATGTTGGGATTTCCAAGAGATGCAGAAATAAAAATCTACCCAATTTTGTTCTAGCCTGTACAAATATGTCTCCTATTCACTTGAAGTGTGAAATCTTGTGACATCTCATCTTTGTTTTAGTTTTTGCATGCTACTGTTACTTCCAAGGGTCTGTTGTTGAGGTTGGAATGGCTTTACTAAGGTTTTGGGATGAAGATCTCAGAACAATGGCTGGGACATTTCATTCCATCAGTGCATGTGGTCACTGTGTTCTGGCAATAAACAGAAAATCCTGCTCCTTGGAAATAGATATTTAGTTCCATTGTGCCATGGCACATTGACCTCAATCATTCCTAATTCACAGGAAGTCAGAGACCAGCAAATCGCATGGAGTAAAAACATTTTCCCAAATAACTGTTGCTTGTTTTCATAGTAGGCACACAGGTACCATGCCTGACCTTTAAAAATCTTCTTGAGATCAGCAGAGATGTTAAGATTTGACAGTTTCATACCATGGGATGAATATCTCTTTATATCAAGTAATTTAGGTACGATAGTAAATGGCATTATAATTGTGCTCGTGTGAGCAATCCTGGAAGGAGGGGAACTTGACCTTTCTTAAGGAATAAGTAAAGTATTTTATGATTTTCCCTGTGTTGAACAGAATTGGATGACAGTATTTCAGATCATATTAACAGCAAAACTTAGTTTTTGTGGATGACTTTTAGAGGCAGAGAGTTATTTTTGCCCGTGGGTTTTTATTTAATTACTGGATTTGATAGTTGTTCTTAACCTTTTTTAAAGACTGAATGAGCCTTATTCCTAGGTCAGACTTTCTCATTACCAGTTGTCTTGGTTTTGAAAGATAGGTGCCTGCCAAGGAAGGCAGGAGCTTCTCTTGGAATAGAAAATGTAAACCACCTCCCTCCAAATTATTTAAAGGGGCTCTCAGGCAAAGATGAGGATAGGAATAACAGTTCTGTAATATGTATAAACAAAATAAGGTGAAACAAAAATCAACAAACTACAGCCTAATAGGAAAATTAGAAAATGCAGCATTAAAAAAAAAAAAACAAACCCTGACAGTTAGAATACANCCAAAACCTGACAGTTACAATGCAACCTGACACCCTGTCAGTCAGGGTGTTGGTAGCAGTCCAGTTTGAATGGTGGTTCCAGTAGTCCTCCTGGAGTGACAGATGGTTCTGTTGAAGCAGAGATCCTGTAGAAGGGCAGAGTTTTCCTCCAATGGTCCAGTGGTGATGTTGAAGGGTCTGGTCCTTCCTCTGGGAATCCAGTGGGAGACAAGGCTGCTCCTCTGGGAATCTAGGAGAAGGCAGATGGCTGTTCTGTCTCAACTCCCAGATTATATCCAGGTGGGAATGCTTGGCTCCTCCCCCTGGGTGGAGTATCTCACAATGAGCTGATGTCATTCCATGAGTCATGTGGTGGGTTCCTAATTGTCCCTTAAACAGGAATGTCTCCCGGAGGGAGTTATCTATGACTCATGGGGCAATGCATTGATGGCCCATTAACAGGAGATAGTCTGGGGGAGGAGGCAAGGAAAACAGTGCCCCTCCTGGTTTTAACAGTTATGAAGATGGAGATAGAATATCGACCCTCTGGCATATTTTTACATTGTAACTTAGGACATCAGTGTGTCTTGGGTTGAAGGCAGGTATCTGCTGGGAAGGGCAGAACCCTCCCTTAGAAACCTCACCCCTCTCAATTACTAAAATTAAGCAACCTTCAGGCAAGATATGGGGAGGAATAGCAGTCCTTTACTGATGAGTGTAACAAGATACAAATGAACAATAACTATGAAGGAAAATTTAGGGACCCCCGCGGCAAAGCTGGGAAGTGGGATGGGGGAGGCCTTGCTTCACGAAGCCCCGTAGGCAGGCTGTCATCGTGGATGGCTCTGACAGGCCCTCTGAGGAGAAGGGAAGAACGCCGAGATGGAACGCAGGAGTTCTGGTGCAGGGATGGATTAGATGGGTCACTGTTCTTCCTGCAGTCCCAGCAGGGGTGTCCCAGCAGGGCGAGCAGAAACAGCAGTAGGAAAAAGAAGCTCCTGGGTTATGGTAAACTCCTTTTCCGAGCAACCACAGCTCTGAGTGTGTCCTCCACTCCAGTTGCAGAGCGAGAGTGATGATTCCCCTACTGTCCCCCTGGCTTCCCTTTGCCTGACCCTTTCCCCTGGGCCCAGCAAGTCTCTTTGTCCTGCAAATACGCTCAACTATCGGCCATCAGGTCGTCCCCCCCTCCCATCCCGCCCCACAATAAATGGGATAAAATTCTATAGGTAAAGAGAATGAAAGGGACACCACCCCAACCCCCCACAAAGTGTACCCCAAATTTTTTGAGGCCTCTATGTGGAACCATCAGTGCTTTTTCCCCTTCAGAGTAGCAGCCTGAGATTTTCAAGGGTTTTTAATCTTTGGCAGGGTTTTTGATGGAAAGTACCCTCGGGAAAGGACTTCTACAAGGCAAGTTTTAAAGATTAAATTAGAGTTATGAAGAGAAAGCAGAGGTTGGGGTAGAGGAAACAAGCAGACTGAAATTAATTCCCCTAATGTGAGGACAAATAGGAACTGGCATCTTGGTGCTCCATCCAGAATGAAAAAATTACATAGGTAGGAATGCTTTGTGTTGTTTTCCATCCTAGAAAAATCACTCACTTTTGGTGTGGTTTGATTTTATTTCAGTGGGTTTTTTTCCCTGCTTCCCTTACAATGGTGTGAGTGCTCTAATGAATAATGGGAGCAAATCCCAAAACATCCTGCTCTCCTCCCTCCATGTTCTTTGGCAATTTCTGACACAGGGAAATGGAGCTTTCCTGGCTGCAGGTGGGTCAAGTGTTATTTTTCCACTTTTTCATCTTCCTGTTCTGTCAGCAGCCACCTTTCTCCAACGTGATTTCCTGAGGAGGCAGAGGATGTGTGATACTGCTCTAAATCCCCTTGAAAACTGCCTGTGGGGAGGAACTCATGACAAATAGGGCACAAAAATGCAGGAAACAAAGCTGTGGGGTCCCCCCCCAGTTCTGTTGGACCAATTTATTTTTATTTTTATTCTGTATAATTCTGGAAAAATGGACCTGATTGCTGATGCACACTGATGATTTCCATGCTGGTCCAAACTGCTTTTTAACTTGGTTTTTGGGGACAATGGACAGGGATTGAAGAAAACTTGTCCCCAGAGGCACAATCTGTGGCCACTCTCCAGAGGTGGGCTTAGGTATGATGATAAGGACTGGGAGTGATGCCTCTGAATATTCGTTACTCAATTAAATGTTCAGTGACAACCAGGACAGGCTGTAATTGAGCTAATTACCTCTTTAGGGAAGAAGGAAGAGTCCTGCTACCCCAATCATTTTGGCTAAGGGGAAAAGTTGTACAGTGAAATCAGCTTGGAAGGCTGCTGTGGCTGAGCACAGGTGTATCAAGAAATGCATTCCTGGAGAACTGTGGCTCAACGTTCACTTCCTGGTTTTCCCTCCTTTTTCAGGAAGAAGGATGAATTGATGACTTGAAGGTGCTTCAGCCTCGCAGGGCTTTTCCAGCCTAAATGATTCCATGATATTCTTGTATTGCCTTCATGAGCATCTCCCTCTTTAATTTTAAACAAAAATAATTTGCTTATTTCTTCCTATCATTCAAAAATCAGCTTTATGAAGGAAAGTCATCTTAGTTTTACCATTTCAAGGGATTCTGAGAACATTTCCTAAGTTTATGTGTAGGTGTGGAAAGACACTAAACTGTGATTTTTGTCTTGATTTTTTCCTATTTTTCCCACAAAGGCACTTTGGAGGACTCTTTGCACTTTGATTTTACTTTTTGCGCTATTTTTTGTAGTGTTTCTATAATAGAAGAAATTCAAATTATTAGTTTATATGTTACTATCATTGCTGTGAAATGTTTCCAGGGAGAAATTGCTTCAGATGGTTTTTAATCTGGTTCATGCCATTGTATTTATGTCTTTCTGCCCACACATAGATTTTTCCCACACCTTTAGGCAATGACAACTCCCTTAAGTGTTTATAAATGTTTTTGACCAGCTTTTGACCATCCTTTTAAAATTTATCTTCACCAGCCTGGGATCTGGTTTGTCTGGCAGAGGAGGTGTGGTGTGCAGATCTAAGTTAATTTATTGCAGCCAATAAATAAACCTTGGAATCAAATCTCGCCACTTGTGGGCTGAGGGTCTAGGCCCAGTCTAGGCCTTTGCAGCTCAGGGTGTAGTTGAGGTGGATGATGTGATTTTAGTGATGAGTCTCAGCAGTGTTTTGCTGAATCTCTGGGCGCTGATGCTGTTCTGTGGTCATTTGTGCTGGTTTGAAAGCAAAACCAGTGAGACTCCAAGTCAGAAATACAATTTAATAGGAAAAAGTAAAATACATGCAAGTAATACAAAGAAAACAAAAACCACTGACAGAGTCAGAATACAACCTGATACCCTGCTAGTTAGGGTGGTGGTAGCAGTCCAGATGAGGTGGTCTTGCTGAAGTAGTGATCCTGTAGACAGGTCTGGTAGCTCTTGTCCTCTGGAAACCAGTGGGTCAGGGCTCCCTGTTCTGTCCCAGTTCCCACATTATATCCAGGTGGGAATGCTTGGCTCCTCCCCCTGGGTGGAGCATCTCACAATGGGATTATGTAATTCTATGAGTCATGTGGTGGATCCTCACAATGGGCTGATGTCATTGTATGAGTCATAGGATGGGTCCTCACAATGGCCCATTAAACACAAAGGGCTCCCGGAGGGAGTTATCTATGACTCATAGGGCAAGGTGTTAATGGCCCATTAACAGGAGATAGTCCAGGGGAGGAGGCAAAGAAAAACATTGCCCCTCCTTTGTTTCAACAGTTAATGAAGATGGAGATAGAATACAGACACTCTGGCACATTTTACATTGTAACCTAGGACATCATTAATCCCAGTTCTAAGACATTAGATTAGCCAGCAGTGCAAATCTGAGCTGGATCAGCCCCAGACCATAAAAACATCTGCTCAAATTAGGCCTCACGCTGTGCAGTTTATTCTGCCTTTATGTTTTTATATAGGACGAGAGGGGATCCATTAGATCCAATAGCTGCCAGACTGAGAAACTTCTGTCAGAAGGTGTTACCCTCGTGGAATGTTCTGGACAAATTCTAATGGGAGGAGTGGATTTGTATTGATTTGTGTGCCCCACGTGGCTGCTGCTGTGGGCTGGACACTGACCGTGGCATGTCACAGGGCTGGGCAGGTCTGCTCCAGCTGCTCATCCCTGGGCTCACTGAGGAGCCTGGAGGTTTCCTGTGGATGCTGCTCTAAAAAGGAGAAGGTGCTGGGGGTGACAGCTGGGACCCAGAACTCCCCTGTGCCCTGGGCTGAGCGCCAGCATGGGCAGCAGGGGAGGGGGGGGACTCTGCCCCTGTGCTCAGGTGAAACTCCACTTGCAAAACTCCCCCAGCCCTGGGGCCAGCACAGGAAGGACCTGGATCTGCTGGAGAGAGGCCACGGGGGGGTCAGGGGAGCTGCTCCAGAGCTGGAGGCCCTCTGCTCTGGAACCAGGCTGGGAGAGCTGGGAGTGCTCACAGGGAGAAGAGAAGGCTCCAGGGAGAGCTCAGAGCCCCTTGCAAGGCCTAAAGGGGCTCCAGGAGAGCTGGAGAGGGAGTGGGGACAAGGGATGGAGGCACAGGACACAGGAAATGGCTTCAGACTGACAAGAGGGGAAATTTAGCTGGCATATGGGGAAGGAATTGTTCCCTGGGAGAGTGGGGAGGAATGGAATTCCCAGAGCAGCTGTGGCTGCCCCTGGATCCCTGGCAGTGTCCCAGGCCAGGCTGGCTGGATTTTGGAGCAGCCTGGGACAGTGGAAGGTGTCCCTGCCTGTGGCAGTGGTGCCACTGAATCCTCTTTCAGGTACCTTCCAGCCCAGAGCCTGTGGTGCTGTGCAAAATGCTGGCTCTGGTTCTGGATTGTTCAAAGCATTCCTGTGTTGTTTAGGAGTGCTGTGCTGACTAGACTTGGACAAAGGGGTTAAATTGGCCCCCAGAAATCCCCTGGCAACCATGAACATTCCAGGAAAGCTCCTGCAACAATTCCTGCCGCTGCCTCCCTGGCTGGGGCTGGGTAGCCTGTGACAGGGTACAAGCACCAGGGAATCAAGAGACACACAACTCCAGCTGACTTGGTTTATTCTTCTAAATACTCTGGGCCAAGAACTGTCCACAGTTTCTTCCATAATTTGCTCAGTTAATAATTTACTTCAGTGAAATTAAATATGGAATATTTTTATTTTTTATAGCTTCTAATTATGTTTTTTCCCTATTTTTCACATCAGCAGTTGGCTCATAGGTGGCGTTTCTCAAATCTGCCTGCAGGTGCTTCAGTCAAAATGTGCACAAGGAAGTGTTACTTCTTTCCTGACAATTTGATTTAGTTTATAAATTCATGAGATGGGAAAAGAGGATGAAATTTATGGAAATTATTTTTGTTTCATTCCAGTCTGTTTGTTCATTTCTATTCCAAAATTATGTGTTCTCCAGATTTGGATATTAAGCATTTCATTGGGAAGTAATGAATCAATTTGGTGTCTAATGCTGTTTTTATGCCATGGATTTAAATTCTCATGTTTTTCATGTAGGACAAGTGTGTCAAGACTGAGGAAGCTGTAAAATGGATCAGTTTATTTTTCTATTTATCAGCACATCAGCAATGGTTGGGACTTAAACAGAGCTGTTGTTAAAGATCTCTGCAATTCTCCTCTTTCAGCTATTTTTTTAATCTTGTGTCTTTAAAAAAATAAAATTGAAGTTTCAAAAAGCAGGAGATAATTAGGAGTGGAAGTAGTAGAAAAAAGTTGTCCTTTTATATTGGTGATTGAAAGAGACGCATGAACACCAGTTGTGATCAGAATTCCATTTACTGAGTTTTCCAAAAGCTTATATACTATTCCATAGGGTTAATAATCTCTTGTTACAATCATTGTGTTAAACATTACAAAAGACAAAACTCATGCATATTACAAACATTTCTTGCTTGCAAAGGGTTGATTCAATCTCTCTCTTCCTGGCATCTGAGTAGTAATCCGCTCAGATTGTAATCTTTTAAGTTTCTGTTTGCGTCTGCCAGGGCATCCTGGTTATCAGACAGGATATGCTGATTTAAACTCACAGTATATTCTATAGTGATTTCCAACACTTTTAGAAACTGAATAATTCTTAAGGATAGAAAATAGGGATAGAGTTGGAAATACTGAATTATTTTTGTGCTGTCAGCTGTCTGGACAAATATCCTAACCTGCTGTTGTACGCTTAGGAGAGGTGGAACAGAGGTCCTTGAATTACCTTCAGGGATAAGAGAGAGAAGTGATGTTTCAGTGGCAAAAATTAGGAATTCAACCCCATTTTGAGGTTGGAGTAATTGCTGTGGATCACGATTCTGTTATGTAGTGCTGAGGCCTTTTCAGAATGTCATTGGGATTTCCTTTTTTACTGGAAATTCTCCTCAGAGTGACTGGAATTTTTGCGAACAGTTCATCTATGACAGTTTGAGTAGTCAGAATAAGTTATTCAAAGTACAGTATATGATCAGTTAATATTCCCAGGTTATCTGTTTACCTTTGCCAATAAAGAACTGCATATTTCTCCAAATTATTTCTTCCATATAGTTTTGTAACATCCAATGTTGTTTCAGTAGCAATGCTCTTTGATTGTCTTCTCCTTCACAGTCACAGTAAAGCAGTGTAAGAATAAGAGGATTTGAAACATTTTAAGGCTTTTTAAAATCACTCCAGGGAGTGGGAGGTAATGGTTGGGATTGGTGTCCAGAACTGCAATGTGCTTTCCAAGTGTTTGGATAAAATTAAATTTGATTTTAAAGTATAAAATAGAGTCCTAAGAAGGGTTGATAAGTCTGGGGGATTCTGCTCCAACCAGCTCCCAGGAAAGGTCAGTCTGGGTCTGTTGCGCCATGGCAGTGGCTTCCATGGAGCAGTCCCAGTCCTGTGAGCTCAGGTTTCTCTCGTGCCACCAGCAAAGGTGTGACACTAATGTCAGAGAAAATGGATCTTTTGCTTTCTGAGGAGTGGTCTTTTATGTGAAATCTTTGTCAGACAATGGAGTTCCTACCCTGCAGCTCAGAATCCATTTGTCCTTCTTCTTTAGCTCTGGTGAGCTCTCTGGGAAGGTGCTTCCATTACAGACTTCCCAGCTCTACTGGTTCTTGGGTGCTGGAGTTGCTTAGTTTGGAATCAGCTTTTTTGGACCTGATGAGGCTCTGCTGAGCCAACTCAGCTCTCAAAATTCATCTTTGTTCAGTTGAGTCCTGTGTAGGAGTCCCAGACTGGTTTGGGTTTGAAAGGACCTTAAAAACCCATCCAGTGCCACCCCTGCCATGGGCAGGGACACCTTTCCACTGTCCCAGGCTGCTCCAAGCCCTGTCCGGCCTGGCCTTGGACACTTCCAGGGATCCAGGTGCGGCCACAGCTGCTCTGGGCACCCTGTGCCAAGGCCTGCCCACCCTCACAGGTAGGAGTTTCTTTCCAATATCCATCTGAATGGCTGGAGCCATGTCAGTTCTTTTCCAAGTCCAGTTAACACCAGGAGATGTTCAACAGTGTGACTGGCCCCCAAACTGGTCTCCTTCTGTTTCTTCTTTGTCAAAAGAATTCCCCATCGTACTTGTTGGGAAATGAAGTGTTTGATTAAAATGGACAAAACTACAGTAAAAGTGGGAGCTCCTGGTGTCAAAGGGCAATGGAAGTGCTGGAGGAGGGAAGGTTTGCACACAAGTCCTGTTGCAGTACCCAGTGAGCAGGATGCTAAGGGTAGTGTCCAGGCACAGGCCAGGCCCCTCCCTGCTTCCCTCTGGAGCACAGCAGGGATACAAAAAATCAATAGAAGATCCAGAAAGTGAGAAGCTTAGTCATTGTGGCACCTGCACAAGGAAGAAGTTTGTCCTCATGTCCAGGTGGAGCTTCCTGGGCAGCATTTCCTGCCTGGTGCCATGGCTGGGCCCCTGGAGCAGAGCCTGCTCCATGCCCAGAGAGGCTGTGGGGTCTCCTCCCTGGGGCTGTTGCATAGCTGGGTGCACACAATGCTGGGCTCTGGGATGGCCCTGCTGGAGCAGGGAGGTAGCACCAGGTGCCCACTGAGCTCCCTTCAGCCTCAGCCAGCCTGGGATTCTGTGTCTCTTTGAGAGGTGCCTGAGAATGTTGGGAAGTCTGTCCCCCAGGACAAAATCCCCATTACTTCTTTGAGATGCTTTCTTTAAGCTAGGCATACTTTTGAAAAATTACTTCCTTCCAAGCAAACCTCACCTAAATTTCCATTTAAAGTGATGATATAACCCCGGTCCCTTTTCACACCTGGGTGAGCAGGTATGGCTTTGCATTTCCCATTCTTCAACTTGTGTCTGGATATGGCACTGGGAGCACAGATCTGCACCAGGTGAGTAATGAGCTGTCCTCAATGTTTTCATAATCCTTCAAACTCTTCCCCCAAAAAAGGGGGAGAATAAGGGGAAAGCATGGGGGAAAAAATGGCCTTTATAATGGTCATGTCCCAGCTTCCTCTCATTGCACTTATTTCCATTTGATCTTAAAATGGTGAATAACTGCTTAGCAACTAATGGATAATATATTTCTCCCTCATATTCCTTGTGTTTTTAGGCAGATTGCTCCAAAGCATCAGAATTTTTCTCTTTATTCCGACTTTGAATCACTAATAAGACTCACACTAAAGTTATTGCTTATTTTGAACAGCAGAGTGCTTGGAACAGTAAAATAATTCAATAAATGATGAATTTCAAAGCCCTGCTTGGCTCAAACATAAATTGCATTTGTTAGTTTATTTTGTTACAGTCTTATGTGAAAGCGCTTTGTATCCTTTTAGATTTTCAATGTCATGCTAATCAAGCCAAATGTTGTGCTCTGTGGCTCTGAGAGATTTTTCCTCCTTTATCCAACCATCATTTTTCATCATTACTCTGCTATTCCACATTTTTACCCTATTGACACTATTGTTTAGGAACATAGGGCCTGATTATAATAAATCAATAAGTCTGGACTTTCTTGCTTATCTCTAAGTTATACCTTTACCCCAGTCCTAGAGATCATGTTCTCTTTCTGATAAGCCCACTTTTTTCTGGAGATATTTTGGGGAGTTGTGGTCTGTAGGGGCAAGAATCTCAGGGGATTTAACTAGGCTGAGTGCTGGTGCTACCCCTGGGTCCAGGCAACCCCTGGGATCAATACAGGCTGGGGAGGAGCAGCTGGACCAGCCCTGGAGAAGGTGCTGGGGTGAAAGCTGGGAGTTGGAAATGCCCCCACCCATGCCCTGGGCTGAGCCCCAGTGTAGGCAGCAGGGGAGGGGGGGGACTCTGCCCCTGTGCCCAGGTGAGACCCCACCTGCAGAGCTGCCCCAGCACAGGAGGGACCTTGAGCTGCTGCAGAGAGCCCAGGGGAGGTTGTGGGCTCCAAGGGCTAGAGCCAGACTGGGAGAGCTGGGATTCTCACCTGGGGAAGAAAAGGCTCCAGGGAGAGCTCAGAGCCCCTTGCAGGATCTAAAGGGGCTCCAGGAGAGCTGGAGAAGGACTGGGAACTGTCAGAGTCGCTGACACAGTGTCCCCTGACATGGGGATCCCCTGTGTGTTGTGCCGCACTTAGGAATGACACAGACGGGACTTGCTGATGTTTTGGTCTTCAGGGTAGTTTATTACCTTTGTCATTTCAGAGCTCTGGATGACAGCAGCTTCCTTCCACTCAAGGCCACATGGCAGCAAGACATCAAAATGCCTGCTTCAAGGCCTTATATACAAGATATGCTATCCAATTAACTACAACAATGTACCTAAAATGTAGTTTATAATTCTTTTCCCACCTATTCCTAACTCCCTATCTGTTCACGCAGTACCTGTGGGCACTTCTGTGGGCACTTTTGTCCAATGAAATTGTGCTCTCCACACAGCAGAAAATGGAGTAGGTAGAAGAAGGAGGTAGGGACAACACCCAAAATCCTCCATCTTGGTCTCTCACCTACATCCTAGATCAAACCCAAAATTTAAAATTTTCACCCTGTGACAAACTACAACTATATTGCTATCTGTTTCACACACTTGTTGATTCAAGCTCATCCCAGAGCTTTGGAAGCTTTCTCCATGGATGGAGGTTAAAAGCAGTGGTTTCCTGGGGATCAGGATTTCCACAGGGAACAAGGGAGGGAGGGACAGGACACACGGAGTAGCTTCTCACTGCCAGAGGGCAGGGCTGGCTGGGATATTGGGAAGGAATTGTTCCCTGGCAGAGTGGGCAGGCCCTGGCACAGGGTGCACAGAGCAGCTGTGGCTGCCCCTGGATCCCTGGAAGTACCCAAGGCCAGGCTGGACTTTGGGGCTTGGAGCAGCCTGGGACAGTGGAAGGTGTCCCTGGGTTCGGAACTACATAATCTTTGAGTTCCTTTCCAACCCAAACAATTCCATGCTCTATGAACTTATTTTCTGAAGAATAATGATACTTTGCTCCTACTAGGCATAACATTTTGTTTCTTGGGATAGTTTGAGCTCCATGGAAAAACCTGGCACATGTTGCTTCTGAAATGCGCTGCTGAGTATTCATGTTGGGCCTATTATTTTGTCACTTTCACAACAGGGTGAAGTTTAAAAGAGCAGTTCTGTGACAATTTATCTTCTATGCAAGAAATTAATAGTTTTTTAGAAAGGGCATCTCTGATGAAAGCATTAGCAGGGAGAACCACCTCACTTTTCAAGTGTCTGTGTGTTTTTTGGTGGGTGTTTTTTTTTGTTTTTTTGGTTTTTTTGTTTCTGATCCTGTTTCCCCTCACATGCAGCTCCACACCCTCTGTTTGATGCATCCAAGTTTTTCCAACAGTTCTTCCCAGCATACAAAGGACTGGGGGAGAGGATGCAGTGCTGGCCTGTGGTGAGGTCCATGGGTTTTCTCTTCTCCCCTCTGGGTTTTCTGGTAGATAATCCTCAAGTTTGATGAGGAGGAGACAGCTCAGGGGGACCCTTCTGGCTCTCCACATCTCCTTGACATGAGGAGACAGCTGGGGGGGGAACAAGGAGGGGAAGACAGGGACAGGATGAGGGGAAACAGCCTCAAGCTGGGCCAGGGTTGAGGCTGGATATTGGGAAAATTCCTCCCTGAAAGTGTTGTCCAGCTGTGGCACAGCTGCCCAGGGCAGGGGCAAATCCACCCATCCCTGGAGTAGTGTCACAGCTGGATGGATGTGGCACTTGGGGACATGGGTTAGTGGTGGCCTTGGCAGTGCTGAGTTAGCAGTTGAGCTCAGTGGTCTCAGAGGTCTCTTCCAGCATTAATGATCTGTGATTTTCACCTGGTTGCTTCCTGTGTTAATGCCTTTGTTGTCTCATTCCTTCTACAAACAAAAATCTTACTGAGTCCCTTTGGGGATTCTTTTGGGAGTGGTGGTTCCTCACTGCAATTAACTGTTGAGTATCCTAATTTCTTTTTAAGTGAGTTGTTCTTCCTGTCTGTCAAAGGTCACTTTTTGTTTATTTCCCTTTCCAGAATTACCTCTGCTTGCCTCCAGATCAGAGACCCTCTGGGGAATTCCCTTCTGACTTTGTGGGGGTCTCCTGGGGGGCTTCCCAGCTGTGGAAGTGTCCAAGGGCGAGTTGGATGGGGCTTGGAGCAACCTGGGATAATGGAAGGTGCCCGTGGTGGGGGGTGGAACAAGAAGTGGATCCTTTCCAACCCAAACCACTCCATCATGTGGTTGCTGTATCAGAACAAGAGGCATACCTCTATTTCCAGATCCTTTAGCAACTAATTTGGGGCAAATTTTCAATTATCTGTCCTTTTAGGATTAGAATTGGATGAGGTTTTTGTAAACTGTATCTTATCAGATAATAAGTTTCCCAGTGAAGGAAGGAAAGAGGATCACCAAATGATTGATGTTTATGGTGCAATTTTCTAAACACTCATGTTCTCCCCGTTCGGTTTTTGTGGGAAAGTAAAGGTTTATTTTTTTAGTTCAACTTCCTAAATGGGGTAAGTGAAAGCCCATTTGTTGTTACTTATTTACTAAAGGAATTTTCTGGTGTTTGTTTTCCTTGACCTTTTTAGAATATACATTAAGCCTGTTGTCCCACAGAGCCTGTTTCTCTGTGGGACCTGACCCCCAACGGGCTGTCAGCATCCATCTCTCCAGTGGGAATGTCCCTGGAACCATTCCTTCCCTTCCCTTGGCCCTGAAGGATTGTAGTTAATTTCTCCCACTTCTCTCCTGGAAAAGCAAAGCTCTGGTCAAAAAAACCCCTTGTGGTTTCCCCAACATCCAGCTGTGTTCCACTGGATTTTTCCAGCCTGGGAACACCAGGATCCCCATTTCACTTTGAGCTGTGTGTGCAGCAGGACAGGGGAGTTCTGTGCTAGGGATCTACAGGCTGGGCTCATCCTCCTGGGCTTGCTCCAGGCTTTTGGGAGGGATTTCCTGCTTCACCTCCACCTGCCATGAGGTGCTGGGGGACTGCCCAGGCTTATTAAAACTCTTTCAAATCCCATCAGTATAAAGATATAATGTTTTAACGTGATAAATTTGTCAAGTGACCATATGGGGTTTGTTTCATGCTTTTGTTCAGCACTGGTGCTCCTGCTGAAGCCCCTCCAGACATTAAATTAATCAGCAGTGAGGAACTGTTTCTCCTGGGGTGTTCATTCCTTCCAGCATTCCCACATGGGGGTCTGGTTTTTAAGGATCTCTGGCTGAGAGGAGCTTTTCTTTGGTAGCGTAGTTGGAGGGTGGGCCTAAAGGATGGTGCTGTCTATTAAAAAGAAAAAAAAAAGAAAAAAAAGAAAAAAAAGAGGAAAAAAAGGACAAAAAAGAAGAAAAAAGCTCAGTAAAAGTGGAATGAAATATGTATTTCCATAAGAAGAATTCCTAGAATCATTAAGATCGGGAACACCTCCTTGTTTAATCAGTGTTCTCACTGAGCTCTCAGATTATTAAGATGCTATTTTTTTCCCTTTTGGAATGTCATATGATACCAGTTCAAACAGCTTCCTGCTATTCCAGTTATTTTATTAACAACATCTCTCCTAGATTACAATGTAAGAATATTCCAGAAGGTCTGTATTCTATCTCCATTTTCATGAACTGTTAAAATCAGGAGGGACAGTGTTTTCCTTGCCTCCTCCCCCAGACTATCTCCTGTTAATGGGCCATTAACGCCTTGCCTCATGAGTCATAGATAACTCCCTCTGGGAGCCATTCCCTGTATAAGGGGCCATTAAGGACCTACCACATGACTCATATAATGACACCAGCTCATTGTGAAGACCCACCACATGACTCATAGAATGACATCAGCCCATTGTGAGATGCTCCGCCCAGGGGGAGAAGCTAAGTATTCCCATCTGGATATAATCCAGGAGTTCGGACAGAACAGGCATGTGCCTTCTACTGGATTCCCAGAGGAGCAGCCTATCCCACTGGATTCCCAGAGGAAGGACTAGACCCTTCAACATCACCACTGGACCATTGGAGGAAAACTCCACCTATCTACAGGATCTCTGCTTCAGCAGAACCATCTGTCACTCCAGGAGCACTACTGGAACCACCATTCCGACTGGACTGCTACCAGCACCCTGACTGACAGGGTGTCAGGTTGTATTCTAACTGTCAGGTTTTGGTTTTTTTGTTTAATACTGCATCTTAGTCTAATTTTCCTATTAGGTTATAGTTTGTTGTTTTTTGTTTTATTTTATTTTGTTTATACATATTACAGAACTGTTCTTATCCTCATATCTTTGCCTGAGAGCCCCTTTTAATAATTTGGAGGGAGGGGGTTTGCATTTTTCTGTTCCGGGAGGGGCTCTTGCCTTCCTTGGCAGGCACCTATCTTTCAAAACCAAGACAACATCTCAGGCAAACTACAGATTTTGATCTGTGAAACTCTGTAAAAGGCACTTGTAAAGCACCTTTCTTTACCCAGGCTCTGCCCCTGGAGCACAGGCTTTTGGGGATCAGGGCTGGTTGGATATTAAGTGTTAAAGATCTGGCAGTGCTATTTCTTGCCTGTTGTTCTCTCATGCATCATTTATCAAACAGCAGGTGAAGACTTCAGCCTTTTTATGATAATTGATAGTGGTTAGAATATAAGATTACAAACAGCTCCTGAGCACCAGTAAATGCCAGCACAGGAGGTGGATTGGCAGGATGTGTTTTTCATCGTTAATTCAAAGTATATGAACTTTGGGCCTCACTGGGTCAGTGTAGAGGAGGAGAGGAGTAATAGGTGATAAAATTGTACATAAATAGTTTTGTGTGGAGTTCTGCTGATGTCTTAAGTTTTAGCTTTCATATTTTCCAGACTCTGTACTGCATTAGTATGTAACTCTGAACTTCATATAAAGTGCTAGCAAGTTCTCCTCACAATTCAGTCAGACAAAACAATCCTTTTCCAGCCCAGGGACACCATTGCAGCTTCAGGCCCAAAAACCAGAAGCAACAGCAAATTAAGGAGAGCAGTCTGAGAGGATGGGACTTCATCACCTGAAGCTGGAATTGGACAATTAAAACTGTTATGTAAATGGACCTGATGCCTTAAGTTTTAGCTTTTCTGTTTTTCAGATTTTGTGCTGGTTTAGTGTGTAGTTCTGGGTTTCATATTAAGGGTTGGGAAGTTCTCCTCACAGAATAGGGAGACAAAACAATTCCTTTCTAGCTTGGCATCAAGGACAAATTTTAGGTCCAAGAGTGTAAACAACATTGAAGAAAGAGAGGGAACAAGGAGGATGTAGCTTCACAACCTGAAGCTGTAATTGGACAATTAACTCCAATATGCTGATGGACCAAAACCTATAAAAGTGCGAGGCCCCATGACCGGGCGGCCATTTTGTGACCAGTTATGATCTGACTTGGTTGTAGGCCCAGCACTGCCCAAGCTGGATCCTTTTAATAAATACCTTTTTATATTTTTATTCTACCTAGTCTCTGCTTCCAGGTCAGCCTTTCCAGGCATCACTGCCTGCTTGGGTTGTGCAGTGCTCAGGCAAACTTCAGTGTGAGGTGACAGGATTAAAGACACATTCTGTGGGCTCACAGCCTGTTCTGGATGATTGTTGTGCTTCCCTGGAAGCCAGGATCCTCAGAGAGCTGTTCCCTCCAATACCTGGGGGTGTTTAAGGTGTTTTTACTTGGAGTACAATTAGAATTATCCCTGCAGTTAGAATTATCCCATGTAAGCCAGCTGCTGCGGGCGCTTCCTTTGCTTCTGACAGGTTTTTCCCAAGTCCTTGGCATGGTTGATGCCTGCTTGGAGTTCAGGTGTCAAAAAAAGGTGCTGGCAAGTTGTACTCCTGGTTTAGTGAGGTTAAGCCAAATTTAAGTTAGTAAATTTTACCTGTTTATAACCAGACAAGGAACTGAGTGGTCGGGAAGTGTGAAATTTAGGATTTATGCCTTTTAGTATCAACTGGATTGAAAAAAAAGAGAGGAGACAAAGGTAAAAAAAAGAAAATAAACCATGAGCTGTTAATTCAGTTTGATAGAGTTGAAGCAGCTCCATATTGATGGCTCATTATTTTTAAATTGACTAAGGGTTTCCTTTCATTAATTCTTTATTCTGCAGACAGATGGGAAACAGTGGCTGCTTTTTTTCAAGGACAATTTCACCCAACTGACAGCACATTGGAGCTTTGGGTTGAATTTTTTTTTACTGTTGAAATATGACATGGCATAGATTAAAAAAAATAAAAGGAAAATTCTTTAATTAAAATGTGCAGCCTTGGTTTTATTTAATTGTTTTTATAATTAGTGGCATGATCTCTGTTAATTTTCAGCTATCTGAAAACATGCCTGGTGGGTGTCAGATGTCTCTGCTGGATTAGTAAACATTAAAATACATTAAAACCACACATTTGCTCTCCCTTCAGTACTGATTTGCACCATCCTTCTCATTCAGCAGCCAGGCAGAGCCCTGGACATTTTAGTATCATTTTTATTAGCTCAAATTAGCCTTTAAGGATAATGAGCATCCATGGAGCATCTTTGTGTATTCTGAGTTTTAGATGTCAGGCTAATTTTGAGTTGGGAGTGCTGCCTGTGAGGTTAAACCCAAAGATGGAGAAAAAGGAAAAAGCTGTGAGTGGAGCTAAGCCTCTCACCCTTCCCTGCTTCATCCCATCAAAGCCATCAGGGATTTAGGGAAGCAGAACACACTTCCAGCTCCAGCCAAAATACAGACCTTGCTGCTAGGTGGGTGCAGGGGTGAGCCTGAGAAGTGCAAAAGGAAAAGTGCTGAATAAATGATCAAGTTGCTGTAAACTCACAGTAACCTTCTCATTCATCATAATCATTATTAATGAACCATCCCATCCCATTGTTGATACAGCACTTGAGAAGCTAAATAGAAAGCTAAATAGAAGAATACATTTGACTTGTAAAGGAAGTATCCCACCTTTAAAGGAAAATATCCCCCTTCTGAAAGAAAACTCACCTTTCCTCTTCCCATTGGGGGAATCCAGGCTTGCTGAGCTGTTCTCCAGAGTGAAAACAGTTTCTGCCCTTGCACCTTAAGAGGCAGCACAAGTCTGGGCTTCTTATTCCTCACTGTCTGCTTGATGAAAGAGAAAAGGGGAGTTTTAGAGCATTTCTGATGAAATAAAAGGCTTTAGGATATAGTCATTGGGCTGAGCTCCTCTCCAAGCACTTGGATTAATTTGACTTTCTGAGTTTTGGCACGCAGGACCCATTGCTCTGCTGATGCCAGGCACACCCTTGTAATCCTGTGGTTACACACCTACCCCCTGTGTCAGTGCTCCTGGACAATGTCCCACCTCCAGCAGGGGTGGCAGGGAGCTACTGGAGGAAAATTTGGCCTGGCATGAGCCTCTGTATTTGCCCTGAGTACACTTAAAGCCAAAAACTCCTTTCATCTCTAAAGGAAAGAGGAGCTCTGCAGCATCTTGGTGGTGTCCTGACCCTTCCCAGTCAGGACACTGCACTTCCAAACCATTCCCAAACCTGGATCTGTGTGTTTACACATGGTTGATGCAGGAATTTCCTCCCTGGTTGCATTTTGAGCTCACTCGCTCTTAATCCATTTAATGTTCATCCGGTTTATTTTCGTAGTTTCATTATCAGCTTATGTGATGCAAGGCTATGGATATTTAAACTTGGAAAGTTGCATTCCCTCTGCTCTCCAGGCTTGTAATTTCATTACAAGTAACCAGTTTCATGTACTTCTTTCCCTATTGTCCCATGTTAATAGGTGCATTATACTCCTGTAGCATGCATTTGGTCTCCTCTGTCTGTTTGCATTGTTTTTCCTGGGATCAGCCTCCAACTGATGTGTGTATTTACTGGGATTAAAGAATGGCACAGTGTTTGCTTTCCCTGTTCCAGTACTGTTGCCAAGGGATGTGAGCACTCTTGGCTCTTCTAGGAGATATTCATGTGCTGTGAGCAGAGGCACAGAACTGTCAACACTGCTTTGGCATGTCCTCTATTTCAGTGTCAGTAGCCAGGGTTTCAGTAGCATCTTGTGGCTTAATTCACCTTTTCTGCTGGAAAATGGATGTTTTTATAATTGGTGTTTCTGACCTTTCTGTCCTTTGCACAGAGATGTTCTGCTACACCAGCTCTGATTTTTGGCTCTCTATGAAACATAACAACAGAGGATCTTAGAGCTTGACTTGGTCACTCACAGGTTTCCCTAAGGTCTTTTGTTTCTCTGGTATTATAAACTTTCTTTCTGTCTCACATTTGGGAGACCCCACTTCCAGAGCTGCTCCAGCACAGCTGGGGAGAGCCCAGGGGGAGGCACCAGGATAATCAGAGGGATGGAGCAGCTCTTCTGGGAGGAAAGGCTGGGACAGCTGGGATTGTTCAGCCTGGAGAGGAGAAGGCTCCAGGGAAAGCTCAGAGCCCCTTCCAGGGCCTGAAGGTGTTGGCAGGAAAGATGGAGAGGGACTTGGGACAAGGGATGGAGTGCCAGGACAAGGGGGAATGGCTTCCCATTGCTAGAGGGATGGGATATGGATGGGATACTGGGAAGGAATTGTTCCCTGGCAGGGTGGGCAGGCCCTGGCACAGGGTGCCCAGAGCAGCTGTGGCTGCCCCTGGATCCCTGGAAGTGTCCAAGGCCAGGCTGGACTTCGGGGCTTGGAGCAGCCTGGGACAGTGGGAGGTGTTCCTGCTCATGGCAGGGGTGGCTCTGATGGACTTTAAGGTTCTTTCCAACCTAAAGCTATGATATGTTCTCTGTTAGTTTTCAATGGCTTCTCTTTTCTGGAGGGTTTGCGTTGCTTTGCCTGATCAAATTATTTTGTCTTGGGTTTTTTTAGTTGATTTCTCCCTGGAGAGTAATGTGCCTGTGTCACCTTAAAATTAATGGAAAATGTCTTAGTCTTTTGAAGAGAGATACTTAATTACCCCCTATAGCAATTTTAATTTTTCTTCTCTGTGAAGAAAAAAAGAATTTTTTTCATGACAACCTTACCAGGTGTCATCATTCCCCTGTGGTGAGGACTTGCTTCATTTCATTTACCCCCAGAAGCCACTAACTGCAGCCAGTAATTTACAGTGGTGTTACAACTGATGGGAAAGAGGCACCAAACAGCCTCAGGGTCTGATCCAGGGGCTGTATGCCAGGGTAGCCTGGCCAGGAGTGGGCAAATCCAGAGGAAGCAGGCAGGACAGTCAGTGATGGATGGAGCTGCAAACAGTGGCACAGAATGTATATCATGGGAAAATGTTTGAGGTGTGGGATTGGTTTTTTTCTTAATAGTTTCCACTGGGGTTCTTGCTTCATTTGGTTTTGGTTTGGGTTTTTGTAAAAATGTTAAATGCTGGACTGGTGCTTCCATAGAATCTGATGGCAGTTCCTGTGACAGAGTAGAAATGGCTTTCTTGGAGCCCAGCATATTTCCATGATGGTGGAGTTGCTCACCCCAGGATGTGTCTGTATTTTAAGTGCTGACCCTGCAGAAGACTCTTCTCCCATTTCTTCCATTAGCTGGGAAGAAAGTGGCATCCCTTGGCACTGCATCAGCCAGAGTGACAGAGGTTTGGGGTTCTGTCAGATTTGAGGTTCCTCCAGAAACAGTGGTGGATGTTCCTCTCGCTGACAGAGGAGTCTTTCAAACACCTTCTAGTGCATTAATATTTTTGTGATCCTCATGTTAACCAGCCTCTTTAGGAGTCTTCCATAGGGTTTATTTTGAGCAGAGGTGAATTTCCAGCTAATAGGAAACAGCAGAGGGAAGGATGGCTGGAGCTTGTTCTGTTCAGAAAGCATGGGGTTGTGCTCCTTTCCTAAGATTTGCAGCACAGATGTTGCCTCATTCCTTTATCCTTTGGGCTGTTCTCAAAGCCTCAGTAGGTCACTCTTTCTCACCTTGAGGAGCAATCCAGGCTGTGCTGAAGGTCAGATGAGGTTTGAGGGTGCATCTTCTGTGGGTGCTTAAGGAAGAACTTCCCAGTCATCAACAACAAACTCAAGTGTGTTGGTTCCTGACAAGACATTGCCCCATCTCCAGCCATGTTCATGCAGTTAATTTCCAACTGGAGACAAGATAAAACTCCTGCTTTTGGTTAACAAGCCCTCAGTTGTGGTCATTAAATTAACAACTCAATACCCAAAAGAGGAAAAGAAAAAGAAAAAAAAGGAAAAGAAAAAAAAATGTGAGGCACATTTTTTTTTATGTTAAAATAATTACCATGATGGGGGAAACAAACAAAAAAGAGAACATAGACTTTGAATTCAAAGCAAGAGCATGAATAGAGAAATTGACATTTTGCAGATGAAATCAAGAGCTGTGTCTGGAACTCAAAGCTTGACAGGTCATTAGTATGACAGTAGGAAATTGTTGATGTTCCAGCCTTTAAATCCCTGCTGTTGTGCTAAGTGAATCTTTCTGCCCTCTTTGAAAAACTCCTCTTGCTTTCTGATTTGTACATACTTGAAGGCTGAGAGACCTTTGGTGTTGTTTCATGCTTGCAAGGACAAAGTTAATTCCCAGCTGTTTGTAATACAGTTCACTTTCTCTCTATTAATCTAAATCAATCAATTATCCTAACTTCCTTTATGAGAAATATTTATGCCTACTCAGAGCAGAATCAGTTAAAATTGATTGCATCTTAATTTGACCTAGCATGAAATATTTCATTTCTTCCTGATAAGAGCATGGAGGAAAATGTTGTCAGTGGCAGTATTTAAATATCATTTCAGGTGGAGAAGAACAATTCTGGAGCTGCTGCCTGTACTAGTTGTCTGAGCCTCTGTTCTTAGAGAAATGGGCTGGTTTGGCACAGAGGACTTGGGTTCAAGCCTCAAAATGCTGCCTGTGTGTGACCTACCCATTATTACAGCAGAGAACTGGAAATTACTGCTTGGATACAAGTCTAAGATTTATCTGGTGAAAATATTCTCCTGGTGAATTGTGAGGGGTGCTGGGTGTGGGACCCACTGGAATGAGCGTTACCTGTGGAATCTTCAAAACTGATGCTAATGAGCTCCCGAAAATCAGTGAGGCTGCTGAGGAGAGAGCCAACTTGTCTGACGAGACACCTTATTGCTCTTTAACTCTCTGAAAGGAAGGTGGAACCAGATGAGGTCCATCTCTTCCTCAGGAAACTGGAGATAGGACCAGAGGAAATGGCCTCAACTTGTGCCACAGGAGGCTCAGACTGGATATTCTACAAAACATAATAAACCCCAAGGAAAATTTCTACATGGAGAGTGTGGTCAAGCATTGGAATGGGCTGTTCAGGGAGGTGGTGGAGTCCCCATCCCTGGAAATGTTAAAAAAAGCATGTGGATGTGGCACTTGAGGATGTGGGGTAGTGGTGACAGCAGTGGTGCTGGGTTGTTGGTTGGATTTGGGAATATTAAAGGTCTCTTCCAACCCTAATTATTTTTCCTTTCTCAGCTCTGTAAAGTTGCTGTGTAAGTTATTGGCCAGCTTGATGTAACTTAAAGGTTACATGAGGTATGTTTCCAGTGAAGTCTGTTTTCCCAAATAAAACAGGGTGAGAAGCAGGTGGTGAATAACCTGCTTAGCAGTGCCTCCAAGGTTTTCATGGAGTTCCATGTCTCCTGTTAATAGCTGCCATTTCAGATGAATTTCACTCCAACCAAAATGGCATTTAGGGTTAGAAGTCTGAAGGAAACCTGAGGAATGAATGGTATCAACAAATAAGCAATTTGAGGGAATTCATCTTCTGTGGAGGAAATACAGGGATAGGTCTGATTAACTTCAGGTAGAAAAGAAGGAAGAAGTGCCTTGGGATGTAAGATTTTATTCCGATTAGACCAGCCAAGCAACCAGACCAAGACCAAATATGCAGATTTTTGTACTAATGCTTGAAGCCTTGAAAACTACAGCAGCGTGGTGGGATCTGTGTGCTCTGGACAGCTGGAGCGCTTGTTGTAACATATGCATCGCAGATGTGCTGGAAAGCAGGGCACTGATGGGAGCTGTACAGCAGCAGCAAGTGAGAGTAACAAGGGCTGTTTGCAGTAAAGCCCTAAAGGAAACACATCTTTCTAAAAGGAAAAGAATCACAGAAACCCAGACTGGTTTGGGTTGGAAGGGATCTTAACAGCCATCTTGTTCCACCTCTTGCCATGGGCAGGACACCTCCCACTATCCCAGGCTGCTCCAAGCTTCATCCAGCCTCATCTTGGGCACTTCCAGGGATAGGACAAAGAGGACAATGAGGCCTCTGGCATCTCCATAGGCAGAAGGGTCCTGTCTGAAAGGGAGAAGTTGGATATTTGAGCTCTCCCTGCCAGCTGGGCAGCCAAGGCTTGGTGTCCAATTCACGTGGATATTATTCATATGTGTGGTCACCAGGCTGTCTGACATAGTCTGGTCAGGAGAGAAATCAGCAACTTTCTCAGGCTATCCTGAGAAAGGCCTTGAGGGAGTATGAAAAAAGAGAATGTAAATAATATCTGCACCTGCTGTTTGTACGTGAACTATGTGATGTTTGTCTTCGGATATCTTTCAAGGGGTTGTTGCTTTTCCTTCATCAATAGGCTGAGGGGGTGTCTTTGCTTGTTAACCTGCTGACTAATGCAAATTGACCTAATGAACTCATCTATAAAAGTCCAGTTTTTTTTCTTAATAAAGGCTTTTTAGCTTCTCCAGCCTTTTGATCTATTGGAGTCTTGATTGTTGCTGAGTGAACTCTGCAGCAACACATGTCACATTTTAATAATGATTTTGCTGAACTTTGATGGCGTCTTTGCAGAAGCAAATACGCAATGAAGTCTGTATGGTAACGAGTGGTAGGAAGATCTCTGGGTTTTGGGGTGACTTAATTGTGGCCATCCAGTACTTGAAGGAGGCAACAATAAAGATGGAGAGGGATTATTTCCAAGGGCCTGGAGTGCCAGGACAAGGGGGAATGGTTTCCCACTGTCAGAGGGCAGGTTTAGATGGGATTGGGGAGGAATTGTTCCCTGGTAGGCTGGAGAGACCCTGGCACAGAGCAGCTGTGGCTGCCCCTGGATCCCTAGAAGTGTCCAAGGCCAGGTTGGACAGGATCAGAACCTCCCAGTAAACAGAGGAAGCTTTCAGGTGATTGGAAGCTGATGGATCCCATAGAGCTGCTGAATGCACCACACAAAAAAAAATATCTGCAGCTTTCTTGGAAAGAGTTAGAGAAGGAAGAAAGATGGAAGGAATAGAGGGAGAATCTGCTCAGCTTGGAAAATAAATAAACCAACCCATGTTTAAGTTTGGTGCTGCTGGGATGGATTTTAAAAGTATTTTTTCAAGAAGAAAACTGTGAACTCTCAGAGGATTCAGATGTACTGAAATAAAACCATAAGTAGGAGCAGTTGTAGTGCATGGAAGTATGTATGGGAAATTTCTGCTGGGATTGAGTGGAGTGTCACAGGAACTTTGTAGCAATAACAAGATAAAGACAAATAATCATAGGTGCAATAGCCAGGACTGAGGATTTCACCAGATAAATGTATAAATCCAGGATAACTGTGCCCCAGAACACCTGCCAGTCACTTCCTTACAGTAAAATGCATGCCTCTGGCAAGCTTCCTTCTTCCTTTTTGCCTGCCATGAAAATGAACTGGCTCTTGGATCAAAACAGCCACCCTGCTGTCTTTGGGGACAATGTGGGGAACTGTCACAGCTGGTACTCAAACTTTAGCTCTGAATAAACAACGAGCAATTGGCTGCTAAATTTATAAAATATCCACGTGTCTGCAGTATCTTTTAACTTGACAAAGAGTGTGGAGTTGGAATCATTAGCTGAGCCTCTCTGGAGGAATAATGGAATTTGTGTTAGAGTTCGATATTCTTTACTGTTTAGGCATTGTACAGTGGGTAAAATAACTGCATTTATGGGGCATTGGTGCATTCATTAATAGGAGAGCAAACACACACTTTACAGCTGCTTATTTGCAGGGATTTCCCTGCAGTGAGCCCTGGCCACATTGTTCTGGTTGGATTCAAGCCCCAGGGTGCTTCCTGTCAGGACATACTTTGGGTTTTCCAAAATGAGTACCCCTGTACTTGAGCAAAAATAAGATTGTGGGAATTCAAGGCCAGGCTGGACAAGGCTTGGAGCAAGCTTGCATAGTGGAAGGTGCCCTTGATCATGGCAGGGGGGGGACTGGATGGAATTTAGGGTTCCTTCCAATCCAAACCCTTCTGTGATTAAAGCAAAAATGTATTAATAATACTAACAATGAAAAGGAAAAAGTGAGAGAGGAATATACGCCAAGTCTTGTTAATATTTCTTACTTCCTATGCTCTCTTAATGATTGCAAAACCCAAATTGCTCTTTAGAGATAGCATCACCCAGCAAGCCTGATATAATTCCCCTGGATAACAGAGCTGGCCACTCCAGCAGACTCCAGAGTGCCACTGCCACCAAATCTCCCCCTTTGCTTTGTCGTCCTTTTTATTGTTTGCAATAAATGGCCTGGACTTAGAGTAGCTCTGCTTCAGCCCAGGTTACAGGACCACAGTTGCTGTGGTATTTCAGCAGTTCATTAGTTCAATTAATATATTCCTTCCTTCAGTTTACTCTAGCAGAGGTCTCAAGTCATGTGATTACCAGTCATAAACTGTATTATAACTTCATCATGTGCCATTCAGTCAAACCATGGAACTTTAGTTGTGTATATGTTCATTATTCTCCTCATTCCTCAATGTTTTTTTCAGGTCAGTTCTCAATTGAGCAAGTCCTTTAATCTTTGCAGAGCTGATTGAGAGCATTTCTGTCCAACATCTGCATGTGGAAACAACTTTGTGCCCAAATTCCCAAATGTCCATTAGGAAAATAGCTTTTCATGGCACATTATGAGTGCTACTCAACCACCAAGCTGGTTTCATTATTTGATATTTATTTGAATTTGTGTTTGAAGTGTTGTATCCAGTGCACTGAAAAGCAGCTTGGGAGTTTTTGGCCACCTCCAATGGCATCCCATCACTCTTTTCTGAAAATCAAGCTGACTCTGTTGTTCTAAATGATGATGTCTTCCCAAGCTGGAGGCATGATTGCCTTCCATTACTAGGAAAATGTTTGGGAGTGAAGACACTGATTTATCTTTGAAGGAATAAAGCTTGTTCCTAGCTCCACTTGGGATATGACAGATATCTGTCACCAGCAGCAGGGCTTGTGAATGCTTCAGCTGAAACACATTTTTTATTTGCACTTCCCACCATTCAGTTGTTCTCTTGTGCTCTGAGCTGGAATTGCTGTCGTTAAGGCTTCATTAAAGGCTCGCAGCTGAATTGTTTGGGGGGTGTGCAAAGATCAGTTTGACTGTTGCAGTTCACTCCATTAAATCAGACTTCAGGAGGAAAAATGCCGAGGTCAGAAGGAAGGTGCGGGTTGGGATTGCTCCCAGCAGTGATGGGAGGGGATAAGTTTGGAGAGCAGCGGAGCATCAGCAGGAGTTGTCACCAAGGGGTCCAGGGTTGATGGCCACTCTGGGAATCCATAAAGAGGCCAGGAGCAGTCAGGGATACTTTGGGAAGCCCAGGTAGGGACCTCAGTGGTGTCTCCATTGCAGACTCACTCCTGCTGGCCACTCCCTCAAATTAAGCTATTTTTAATGTCCCAAATCCCACAGATTCAACCATCCAGGAATGGCAAGGATGAAAGCTTCAAGAGAGATAAGAGAGATGCATAATGTCTGTGGAAGGGAATGTAAAGAAGGAAATTGGGTGTGCTGGGGAGCAGCAAGGCCAGGAATGACAAAACCAAATTGTCCTTTACCCTCAGTACAGAGACAGAATATGCAAAATCTTGAGCTTGAGAAAATTTTCTGTTCCTAAATCCTTTGGCTAATTATGTGTGTAGGGAGGAAGTGATGTCCACTGCCAAGTCCCAGCATATCCCAGCCTTGGTGGGTTGCATGGGCAGTAGCCTGGATAAAAGGAGGAAATGGGGAATTAGTCTGGAAAAAATGAAAAAATTTGAGAATTAGCCTGGAGAAAAGGAGGCTCAGGGGGGCCCTTCTGGCTCTGCACAACTCCCTGACAGGAGGTGACAGCCAGGGGGGGTCAAGCTCTGCTGCCAGGTAACAGGGACAGGACAAGGGGAAACAGCCTCAAGCTGTGCCAGGGGAGGCTCAGCTTAGACAGCAGCAGGAATTTCTGCATGGAAAGGGTACTCAGGCCTTGGCAGGGGCTGCCCAGTGAGGTTTGCAGTGGCCATGCCTGGAGGTGTCCAAGGAAGGGCTGGAGGTGGCACTGAGTGCTCTGGGCTGGGGACAGGGTGGGCATTAGGCATAGCTTGGACTGGGTGATCCTGCGGGGCTTTTCCAGCCTCAGGGGTTCTGGGATTTTGTGTAAACAGCCCCTTTCTCTCTATGACCTGCAGACCATCTCTGCAGTGCCTGGAGCAGAAGCTGAAACAGAACAGGATCAAACCAGATTTTAATGTATAATTTGTCTCAAGCTAAACAAGAGGGATGGAACAAAGTTAACACTCAATACTGAGTGTGGCTCATGTCTGGTCCCTGAGGTCAGCTCTTAATTTCCAGTAATGGAGTGGGTTTTTCCACAGTCAGATGCATCCCAACAAATCACCTGTTAGTTTTTCAGCCTTTCTATTTTACTGCAAGAATCTGCTAGAAATGACATGACTCTTTTATAACGGAAAGGTAAAATGAAAAGAGAAAGGGTTTGAATGTCCAAGAGGAATTGTTTCCAGCGTTGTTTATTGGCCTGTGTAATGGGCTGTTATTGTGCCTCTCAAATGACACCAGATTTCCCATGGGATGCTCTGACCTCTTCAAGGAGAGTTTTATGCAAACTGAGGAAAAAAACAAATATTGTGTTTGACAGCAACCTGTCAAAACGGAAACTAGCTCTGAATGTTCAGCGGTGACTGCCAGGGGTCAGCAAATTCATTTAGATGATGTGGCAGTGATGCTGCAGGAAAGAAAAATTTGGGAGCAGGGCAGCTTTGGGGCTGCCTCAGAAGATTAAAATTTTTTGCTGAATACTTTTCTGTTTTCACAGAATCTTGGAATGGTTTGGTTCGGTTCGGTTCGGTTCGGTTCGGTTCGGTTGGGACCTTAAAGCACATCCAGAGCCACCCCTGCCATGGGGAGGGACACCTTCCACTGTCCCAGGCTGTTCCAAGCCCTGTCCATCCTGGCCTTGGGCACTGCCAGGGATCCAGGGGCAGCCACAGCTGCTCTTGGTACCCTGTGCCAGAGCCTGCCCATGCTCCCAAGGAACAATTCCTTCCCAATATCCCATCCAGCCCTGCCCTCTGGCAGTGGAAAGGCATTCCCCCTTGTCCTGGCACTGCAGGCCCTTCTAAAGAGTCTCCACATTTCTTCTAGTCCCTTCAGGTCCTGGAAGGTCACAATCAGGTCACCCTTAGCTCGGTGTCACCTGTGACCCTCCAAGGGTGCCCTCCATCCCTTTGTCTGTCATAAATGAAGATATTAATCAACACTTGTCCCCCAAGAGACACCACTGTTGCCCTGAGCCACTGGCCACTATTTTCCTCTCAGAAAAAGAACAGACTTCATTTTCTAAATTAGTTCCTTTTCTTGGTGTTTATTTTATGTGTTTGGGAGACAAGCAAGAGGGAAGGAGTGCAGTTTATTAAGAGCCAGTTTAATACACTGTACACCAGTGGAGTTTATGGAGAGAAACATTATAGATTTATGATACTGCTCCTGCAGTAAAGCCATCACAGAGGTGCTCCATCAGTGCATCTTTCTTAGCAAAGAAACTGCTCTGGGTTGGTGCCAGCTCCTTCCCAGAGTTTCCTTTAGATTCCCCAGTCTTCTGCAATTCCCAGGGCTGGTTTTGGGAACTGTCACTACCCACCCCCCACCCCCCCAAAAAAAAACAAACAAAAAAAAAGCTCTAAACAAGAAGGTGAATTTATCAGGCTATTTAGAAATTTTAGGTCTTCTTTTGACACTGTAACAACATTTTAAAAGAAAATTATTAATAGACTTTTACAAGGCAAGAAAACAGCTCCTTTGTAATAAATCTTACAAGAAAATATTTCCTATGTAAAGTTATACCTCTGCTCATCTACAAATACAAAACATCTGATTTTATTCCATGTCCAGCCTATTAAGTCCCACATATTTCAATTCCACATTTTTAGTGCTTCCTCACATGGGATGGAGAACTGGTAATAGATTAGAGAGATGTTTTTAAACAGTAAATTATCTGAGCAGCTCCAAACTCATGTCTGGAAGAATCCAAATATTAAGCTTGCAAATTTTTCACAGGAAGCAGCCCCAAAGGATTCAAGTGGGAAGTACCTTAAACAACAGGAGATGGAGGCTGAAGTTACAAAAGATGTTCTTTGGTGTGTGTCACTTCTGAAATATATTCACAAATCACTGTGGACAAGCTCCTCTGCCTGTCCTCTCCAGCAGTAAATCAAAACTTGCTGTCCTTAGGCACTTTGCCAGGAGAAAAGACAGGAGGAACAGGGATGTCACACACACTGCTCCACCTCAGAGTGCAAAATGGAGGGTGGTTCTCACCTCTGCATGCTGAAAAACTGGGAAATGGGAAAGAATTCAGTAAAGGAAAAAAGAAATATCAGTGTATAACTAACACTTCACAGGACTGTGGTGAGTGATCTGAATTGGGCTGAATATGGAAAAGCCAAACAGGAACTCACCTGATCCCTCTGGCTGAGCACTTCCAGCAGGGCTGAGTATGCGATACGGAAGACTGAGTTAGAATCCTAGGATAGAATCCCAGAATGGTTGGGTGG
>VXBU01018410.1:195844-280589 GCA_013400315.1 Bombycilla garrulus | reverse complement strand
GTTGTTTTTTCCCCTTTTCTTTACTTTTAACTGTTCATTAAACAATCTGAGAGTGTATAGTTTGTTCCTGGACAAAATGTCTTGAATTGAATTTGGTCAGTGCTGTTAGAAGGCACTGCTAGGATTATGTAATGCAATAACGCATAAACAATTAGTGAATCCCAATGTGTACCAATGGAAAGAAGGCCAATTTTATGAATATTATAAATTTATTTATAAAAATTCCATAGTTCTAATGGGTTTTAACTATATATATTATAAGTGCTTAAAGTAATATAGCAATAGTAGCAGAAAGGTAAAAGGTGCTAATATTAATATTTTAAGGTTGTCCTAGTTTGATTTTTTTTTAAAAGTAGAAGTAGAAAATAGGTAAATTTACAGTACACTGATCCTGTAGGATGATTAATGCTTTCTGCCACTGAGTGTTCCTATTTCCAAGGCAGGCATTCCTGTTCTTGCAGGACTGACCACCAAATGAACACTTCTTCAGGCTAGTTCAGTTTATGTTAGACTCTTATGAGAAGTAACACAGTTAGCTTGAGGAGAAAGTAGAGACATGAGCTTGTTTAGATAAATTTTGCTATTTCACACTAACTTTACCCCTTTCATGCTTCCCCCACTTCCACTCCTTTACATGCTGTCTGCACATAAATTGACACATTTAGGCTAAGAATAAATGTGCAGGCATGTTGGGAAGAATTTATATGTTCAAATGCATCTATTCTGTCTTTTCCAGTGCATGTTTTCTCTAGCTGATTGTTCCATTTCAATTGAAGCCATGATGCGAAACTCCCAACAATCCTGACATTGGATGGAGCAGTTTCATGAGAAACCTAGGGGAATGGCAAAATTCTGAGGAAGAATAATTAAAACCTTATGGAGTGATAAAAACCTCTGTCATCTGTACCCTGACTACATAGCATTGCTATGCTGTCTATCCAGTGAGGATAAAATCAGCTATTCAGAGAGAAGGGAAAAAGATGAAGCTGCACATTTTTACTTCAAATTTTCATGTCATGATATTGATTCAGCAGTGCAATAATTCAGCAATAAGTTGAGAATTATGACAGGTTTTCTGGGACAGATTAAAACCTGAAAAACTAACATATGTTACCATGTTAAAATTTCAGGACACAAAGCATATCAGGAATTAGTGAAGAGAAAATGGCATCTTTATCTGTTGATGAAATTTTAACCCACAAATTAAGTATGAAATAAGATGACTAAATTATGTGTCTTCACTATGGAGCATAGGACATTAATATTTGGAAGTCTATTAAATTTTTTGTGGAGGTTTGGTCAGTCGTGGGTTATCTGAGCCCATAAAAATGACTGGATAAAGTTGAATATGAGTAGAGGAAAAAAGAAAGATATCAGGAAGTTCAGACATATTTGGATAATCTTTTTAAAACCATCAGAATTGTGGAGCCTTGTCTGAATCAAATTGTTAGTTAATCTATCTTGTCGCTTATTACTTTACCCCTTGAACTGGGAGTTATCCCTACATATAGCTTCTATGCTGGCACATATCAGTATTTATTCTTTTGCTTCAAACAATGTAAGAACTATTTGACATCCTTTCCATGTGTTCCTTATTAGTATTTTGAAAGCCGAGGGACTGACCTCCCAGCATTTCCTGCTCTAAAAGCCTTCAGTTCTAAATGTTTAGGCAATATCTAAAAATAGTTGTTTATAAACACATTTTTAGACCCTAGTTGCATATTCAGAGCCAAGCTGGATGTAAAGGATGTTTTGTACATTGTAAAAAATGTAACTCATTTAGAGTTGCCCATGTAGCCAGATCTGGAATATAAATTGTTTATTACAGAGCTGTTTATTTAGAAAGGTCTTGATGAGCCAAATAAAAAGGCAATGGTAAGTTTGATGAAGTTCTGTTTAGTCAAAGATTTAAATAAATTCCTGAAAGTTTTCTCTTGCTCTGTTACTTGATGCCTTTTGATCCTGTATAGATGTCACATGTGGGACTGTTATGAGATCCAAGAGCAAATCTTCTGCAGACTTCCAAGGCACTTCCACACCTTACTACAGCCTAGTTTATCCAAACAATTAGTAATAAACCAAACACCTCAAGACCTTCTGCCACCATTTTGCAGAAAGGGACTTCATCCTTCAAGACTAGTGTCTGAAGCTATCTGGGAACAGAGAAATAGGTGTGGTCTGTGTATTGTCATTGCTCTGAAGATTAGTAAATTCAGAGGTAAAGTCTGTTTGATACTTTGGCCTATCTTGAATCACAGAGCTACTATGCTTTAAACTCTACCATCTAGTCTGAGCTGCAAATCTGCATGTAGATTTCAATAAAACTAAGAAGGAAAGATAATGTTTTTTTTTTTTTTCATTTAAAGATATTTCAATTGAGACAGAATAAAAAGATAGTTAAAAAAAGGTAGCTGAAATTTTAAAACCAATGCATTTACATTAAAGACAAATTTTCTGAATGTCAGGCTTGGGATCCTATATTTGGCATCTTCTACCCATACAGAAAATGGATGACAACAAATTTTTATACAACACTCTTGGTATTATGTAGATTCTTTGTTGTTATAGATACAAAGTCACTTCTTGGTGGGCTTGCTGGGAACCAGATTTCTTTTTCAGAGAAGAAAAGATTTTTATTTTCCTTTCATGTGAAACACATCAGTAGAGCTACATTGTTAGAGTTTTCCCCTTCATAAAGACAAATTTGAATCTGATTAGAACAGAGAAAAAAATTAACAACCAGAATTTCAATTATTCTAATCTGTATGATTTTTAATATTGCAACATCATCACAACAGCTACAATAAAAAAGCCAGCTACTTTATGAGAGAAAATGTTAGTATACTTTGCTTTGGTATACAGATATTAGAAGGATAATTCTGTGCCTTTTTTCCAGGAATGGCTCTTTTTCATTCAAGACAACTCTATCTGGCCAATAAGAGCATTCATGTTGTCATAAGGAACTCCTTGACTTACCTGTTACACTTCATTTTTTGGTTGTAAAATGTGCTGTCTGTCACTTCTCTCAATTTTTTTGCTTTATTTCAGTGGTTGCATCCTAACATTTTTTCTTTCCATCTCTGTAAAGAAGTGCTGTGCTGTTTTATCAGATAAGTCACAAAGCTGCACAATACTTAATTTTATGGTTGGAGTTTTTTCCCATTTAGAAATCAGAAGATCTGAAATATCTTCACCTGCAGGATATTAGTCCTATCTTATGTGGACATTCTAATATTCAACAGAGAGCTGCTACCAAGGCTTACAGCATAAGTTGTTTTATATAGCTTCGCAAAAACATAGCTGAGCATCAAAAGGATACTAACATTTCAGTTTGCCAGGAATGGCAGATTACATTCAAATCTGGCAAAAAAAGACTGACAATAATGGCCTCTTAAGGAAAGATGACAGATTTTTTATGCTGTGTTTTGTGTGCAGTCTAAAAGCATGCTGGAAGACCTAACTAGAGCTCTAAAGAGGAAAATACATACTATGGCAATATTTAGCTAACAAAAAGGCAGGGAGAGAGATGCATATAAATCTCATGGCATTCCTTTAGCCTAGATACATGTGTTGAGATAAAAATTAGTAAGGATTTTTGCTTCTCTCTTGACTCAAATGTGTCTTTCAATCACATTGTGGGGCTGGGCAACGTCTTCATTCATATTTGTTGAATAAATTCTGTGATTAATTTGCAGCGTCTTGCTTGTTCACAAGCATTTCACCAGTCATGAGGGTTTGTTATGCAAACTGTTTCCTTTGGAGATGCAGGTCATAGAACATGTCTGCTCTGTTGCTGGAGCAGAGTGAAGATTTGAAAAAAAAAATTCTCATGACGAATTTAATATCTTTTTTTTTCACCTTTGAACACACTTGTATTTCCCTACAGAACATGGTTCTGCTGATGTTTCTTCTGATCAGTTCTAGTGGAAAATCTCTGAAAAAATAATTAGCTGAAGGAAAATGCAAACCATATGTCTGTACCTTTCTCTATAAAATGACATGCATATACAAATATCCAGAAAGTCCTGTAGATGATTGGGGTCCTATTTAGATGAAATTAAACATGTTTTGGATCTCACCGCTCTTGGAAGGCAGTGTACTTGTCTAATCCACTACTCCAGACTATTAATGGAAAATATTTTTTTCCAGTGTACATGCCAAAAACCACACTTAGTGGAGCTGTAGATAGGAAACTTGAGAGTGGGTGATGCATGCTATTTCCTATCTCGAGTCTGCCTGTCTGCTCTTGCATGTCCAATAAATCTGAGCAGTAAAACTCTGGTGCTGTAATAAATGCCTCAGATTGGTCTTACAGAGGGATGAGGTAACTTAAGCAGGACCTTTGCAGTTCAAAAATAAGTAAATGCATCTTCCTGGTAATGGGAATCAGTTTCCTGGCTCCAGGTGGGAGGCACTGAGAGCCTAGGACAGAGACATTTCAGTTCAGTGCTTCTTTGGACTGATGCAGTTTGTAACCTCCCCTTTTAAGCCCATTGCCAACTTCTTGCCCTGTTTCAGCTTTTCAAACTGAAAATGGGTGAATTTCCTTGAGAAATGTGAACAGGGGGGTTGCATATCATTAGTCAGGCTTCAAGTTGTTTTGGCTGCCATGGTTGGTGTAATTTTCAGTGGTGTCATTCAATGCACATTCACTGATGAGTGAATTTGCATAATAATTTCTAACAGCCAGCTTTGATCAAAGTCCATCAGCCTGTGGGCAAGATGCTGAAAAATATGACTGGAGCAGATGAGATGCAAGTGAGGATGTGGTGGGTATTAACAGCCATATGTTGAAAAGGTGGTAGCTATGTGACCTCTATAAGGAAAAATCCATGTCCCTGGAAAAATAGGTGAGTGCTAAAGAGGGCGCTAAAACTTCTTTGTGGTTCCTCCTTACTGTGGTTTTTGTTCCTATTGATTGGCATGTCCTAGTGTGGCTCCTTGGGAAACAACGTCCATGGGTGAGAGCTGGTGGCCTTGCAGGCAGTTCACCGCAGTGGTCTTGGGCTACCAGGAAAAGCTACAAACCCTCTCTCTGCGACACAGCTGAGCTTCAGTGAGTGGTACTGCCATTTCCAGCAAGAGCCTTGCCCAAGGCAAAAGTATCAGCCTAGATAACAGTACCTCAGCCTAGCAGAGAGAAGCTGAAGACAGCATGGCTCAGAGAGTGTGGCTGAAAATGGGTAGTGGGTACTGAACTGCAGCTGATGGAATTTTAAAGCATTAAGAAAGAACAAATCAGATTTTCAAATATGCTTGTATTTAGCAAGATGTGAAGGGCCACGTCTATCATTTATTGAAATAGCAGTACTGGGTCATTTTTAAAGCAATTTTTAATTGAAATGGTTATTACAATACCTAATCCTTTCAAAAGTGTGTTTGTGAGCATTTTTAAGGTCACATAATAGGTAATGATGAAAATATTTGAAGGAAGAAACACATTTTTCTTGCAATGCTTTCCCTTTAGTAAAGCTGCACCATTTTCAAATGACTATGAACAAAACAAGACATTGAAAAATGAAAGAAACTACACAGCCACCTTGGCTTGGGAAGGGGATCATCTGTTCACAAGACAAGACAAATCCCTGGATGCAATAGTTTTCCATGTGAATGAAAATCTGGTCCAGGAAAAGCTATTTAAATTTATTCATATCAGAGAACTATGATGATGTTTTTAAGTAGTTCATTCCAAATAAATTGAGGGATTTTTTTCAATTAAATCGGCAATATATGGGAATGAACTGAGGAAAATGTTCTCACATCTGTCTGGACTTGTTGATGATGGTTTCCCAATGTCATAGAGACACAACACCTCTTTGCAGTTATTTTAAGCTTCTGCATTCTTGTTGCAAGCTTAAGCTGAGTTCAAACAATTGACTGAAATGTTTCCAGCTGGTTGAGAGGGAGCTCTAACAGCTAACCTATGATGGGCTCAATGTGCCATTTCCCTTTGAGCTGCAGGAGGAAGAACTGACAATATTTTTTTCAGGTTATATTTATTAAAAGGCAAGTACTTGGGGACCTCCCAGTGTAGGGAAGAGAATTCAGACAGGGTACAGAGAGCACCAGCTTTGTGATTTATTGCATATATGAGGTCCCTAAGAAAAAGGTTATGGTGAGTTATGGTGAGGGAATAGTTTTATCCTTTGTAACTGACAAATAACTCTCTTTTATCCTTTGCAAGAGAGACTGCTTTCATTATTTTGTCAAGATTTTTCCTTATTAATGCAGGAATTGCTTAGGAGAAAAGTCTTTATAGAGAGTCTTTTCCATGTATCTGAAACAATGAAGAACTATACTTTCCAGGAAAATAAATCCCTGAGATGTAGACAGGAGCTTTATCTTTATCTATTTATTACATAGCATTCAATGCAATGGCACAAAAAGCAACTTTTGGTTTTGCAAAAATAATTGTGGTTCTGCTATAGCATCAACAGCCCAACCTGCTCCAGATCCCAGATGAGGTACAGACCTCGTAGTTGTGAAAACTGTATGCTAACTTACAGAGAGCTGCTTTGCAGTTTATTATATTTAGACATTGTCTGGTTTCAGGGACCCTAAAGTACTTTATTTCTACATAGTATTCACACCTAGCAAATATCCAGATATTTCAAGGTTATAGATTGTTCTGCTGTCTATCCATTTGGCAAGACAAGAGCCATGGTGATACACTCTCTCCACTTCCCTCTTCCCATCCTCCTTACATGATATTTCTACTCTCCCTTCTTCTTCTTGTCCTGTGCTCCAGGGTCATGATGTAGGAGGAAATGATTTTCAATCATACTGAGTAAAAGCAGACGTGGGAGCCATTCAGTCACCTCTGTAAAGCCACACAGTGCTTAACAGGGTTATTTCTCAGTCTGTAACGGCAGTAAACCCAAGTGATTTGAGTGTAGCTGTCTGTGAGATTTGGACTTGCACAATAGGCCAGGTCATGAGCTAAATGAGTTTTGCAGATTAAACTGGTATGTGCTCTTGAGTCAAATTATATGTAATGGGAGTTAGGTGGGCATTTCAGAGCTCTCAGGAGCAGCAGCTTGCCTGGAAAATGAATGCCTTTCTATGTGCTGTTTTAAGAGCTGCTGGAGAATGAGGGTTGCCATAGCAATATAGAAAAATTTTTAACAGTTAATACTTCATGCATGGCTGAATAGAGCAGGCCAAGTAGCAGAATCTGCAATCATCATCTTTGGCACAAGTAGGTTCATTTTAAATGCATTTATTACGTGTTTTCTTATGTTGTACTGGGTACTCTGTAGAACCTCAAAGTGCTGTGCAGTGTAACAGATCATTTGGAGCTGCAGCACTGAGGGGCAAGCACATTTACTTGGAGTGATGACTGCTGAGTACCACACCACAAGATGACTCAAGCCTTGGTGAAGGACCAAGTGTGACAGTAAGAAAACTGCCAAGTGATGTTGTGTCCATTTGAAAGAGATAAGGACCTTGATTTTGACAGTGCCTTCTACTGCCAGACTCCACTGTAAACTGCTTATTATAGATGGCTGAAAAAAAATCTTTGAGGAAACTTTCCCCTTTCCCTAACGCACCAAATACATGATTCTCATTTTTTGATTTGTTTTTCTTGATTCTTCCTGTATCAGACTTCTGCCACTGTTAAAAAAATTGAGTGCTTTCAGAAGCTATAAAACTGCAGGGAGATTGTTCTCCCTTCTCTGGCACACCTGTCCTGGAATTAATTCACCAGGCTAACTGTATAGTTGGTAAGTTTATGAGCTCTTATGTGTTCTAGGGGTGTTGCTTTGGTATATGTCTTCATTATCTAGCTGCTTAAAATCAAGAGTTTCTTTTGCAGCTCACTTTTAGATTGACTACCTTGAGCAGCTTTGTACTATCTTCAAGCTTTTTCTTTTCATTATCTGAATTTTCTGATGTTTTATGACTGTTGACACTCTGGGTCTCAGAACAGGTCCATGTAGGACTTGTGACAGAAAAAATATTTCATCACTTCGGAAAAATAAACAATTAACCTGTTATCTTATAATAATGATTAATTCACAAGAAAATGCTTTTATTTTTCCTTTCACATGGAGTAACATGAATGTGGGATATTGTCTAAATTATTTGAAAGACAAAAATTTAAAAATTTCTCTCAGTACCCTATCCAGCATTGCTTTACAGGGATCCTGGACATTTTCTATGCCATATTTTTCTAGCTTGCAGAATAAAGTTGCTTAATTGCTGAAGATAATCCCTCCATGATTAAGAACTGTCACAAGCAGCCTATATCCAGATTTCTCCTATAAGCACATCCAAAACAGTCCCAGTACTTAGGTCCAGCTTTTCTTGGTGCCATGTTCAGCTGTGGAGACATTTTTTCAGGCACAGCAGACACAGGAAGCTCAAAAGCCTCACAACAAACACATTGTTCTGAAACAAGTTTGTTATGAAACTACACTGTCATCAATGCTGACAGAGGCTATTTATTTTTTTTTCTGAATACTGTGCAAAGTAATGAATTCAGCTATGGACTTGCAAAGTTCCATTATACAGTCACCCAAGGGGCTTCTCCTTGTCCTTGCTGTGCATTCAGAAATGTGCAGTCTAGCAAGTAACTTGCATGTGACTGCATATTTTATTTTTCCTCTAAACCCTGTGCTGTCAAAACGTATCTGTCCTGTCACGTAGAGGACCCGTGTGTTAAGATAAATTAAATACCTTTGAGTACGTTAATAATGACTAAAAATTCCATCCTTTTTTAGCTTCCATCTTTTTTTTTTTTTTTTTCTTAAATTGAGTGCTTTTGGTAGTACATGATGTCTTACAGGCGCTGCCCACAACTTTAAGCAGAGGCAGGCTCATGGTCAGCTGTATGCTTTCATTATCTGTGGTGGCTGTATTCATTTTGAAGCTGACATGCTCATACACCCGGGTCTGATGGTTATTTTCAAGAGAAACCCAGCTTTTTTTATAAACCACAACTTTTGAAAAATCCATACATTGTAGTATTCTTTTCCATATCAATAATCACGTAAGATTTACCCTGTGCTCTTTCGGGTGTCATCTCCATTTAATGTCACTGTCTTTAAAGGATTTATATTTTTTTAATTGCGATTTTCCTTTGAGATAGTTTCATGACTGACACATTACAGAAGTTGCATTTTTCGGTATGAGCATCTCTGTCTTGATAATCCCCTGAATAGTGGTAACACAGAGAGTGAGGAGGAAGGAAACAAGCTGTCAGCAGACGTGAAACTTTATATCCCTCAGTTCCTTGTCCTTTTTTTATATCTTTCGATTGTCAGGAGAGAGGTACTACAAAATTACTACAATGAGTTATGCATAGATAAAAGAGATGGGTAAAGAAGGAAATACATATCTGTCTCCACTGCTGATTTGAACCAATAGTCTCAAGGTGATTAGCTCCTGCTCCTCATCTTTAGCATTCTGATTCCTTTCCAAATAATTAAAGAGTGCTTCCAGACCCTCTAATTTTCAGAGATTTAGTGTAATTGGTGGTATTGTCTCAGAAGATTAGACTGCTAAAGTGCTTTGCCTTTCAAAAAGATAGAAATCCTTAGGGATATACACTCAGTACACTATTACCAGACTCCTCTTTATTTTTTTTCTTCCCACATTCCCACCAATACGCCAAGGTACATGTCAATAACAAATAACAGTATTTTCAGGTCTGACAAGCTTGCCTCGTTTCTGCTCCTGTTTGTGCTTTCTCCCATTGGAATACTGAGAAATGTTGGAAAAGCAAGTGTTAATAATTCTAGTCAGTTCCCACAAATCCTCCATTCCCTGCTACCTACCCCCAAGGACAGCTTGGGGACTAACCAGAGAGCAGCTGAGCTTTGCAACTGCAGGAGATGTCCTCAGAAATTTAGTGACGTACTCTCCAGAGTGCAACAGCAGAACACTGAACCTTGAAGATGGCTTTAGTAAGTGTCTGTGAACGTCTCCTGCTAAGCCAATTCAGATGGTTGGGCCCCAGGGGCAATGATTCCAGTTTATGCTGTAGTCCGAGCATGTCACACATCCCATTTGAAAAGGGACCTTCAGTTCCTACGTAATGTCAGAGTAACAGTAGCTTTATGAGCTCAGCCTGCTTGCTGTTGCCCAAATTTGGAAGAATTGCTGCAGATGGATGAATGGTAAAATACTATTTTAGGCAGAGAAAGTGCCAATATCATTGTATTGATTCTAATGTATGAGTTCTATTTGAAAATTGTAATAAAATAAAGTATCCAGGAACATTTTTCTTCTAATATCATTGCTTATATATCTCCTGTTTCTGAAAAGGTGCACAGCAAATGTTAGCACTTTCAAACATACTGCATTAGAAAATTAACTGGAAATTACATGTATTTTATAAATCTCTAGTTGTTGTACCCCCTCAGTCAAAAGAAACAAATCTTGTTAAGAATGTATGCACTTTTTGATCTTTGAACTCCCAGGTTGGGAATGTTATTTCTCAGACAATATTTTAACACTATGGCTTTGCTGTAGAGCAAAATGGTAACTTTGGTATAGATTTTTCCCTTTTTGTTATTATGTGCGTGTGAAAGTAAACTTCCTGAATCTGGGGAGGTGAAGGAGTTGCCTCACAGATAATTTTCTTTTTTAAAATACTACCTCTGAGTAACTGAATATCCTCATCTGTTTTCTGTTAGGCCCTCCAAGTTACTGAGGAAGGAGCCTTGGGAGCTGGTGTGGGATGTGAAGTGCAGGAATTTGTGCAGTTTCCCCATTATTTATATAGTGAAAAAGCCAGGATCACTGAAATAAGCTAAAAAAAAATAGTCACTCAGACCACATGCTACTTCCTAGCAAATTGGCACTGAGCCCCAAAAGAAAAACTATGATGAACAAAGCAGAATCATGTCTCATTTTCAATGTTACCTGGAAAAAGCATATCTTATCCATTTTCCCTTTTCTTTCTTTTTTTCTGGTTCAATTTTCCATCTAAAGAATATGACATTATATCTGAATTTCTTGTCATGCCCAGCTTACAGTTCTTGAAATTTATTTTTCATGTATTTGAAAATACATATCTGGCCAGAGGTTCCCAAAATAGCCTTCTGCCATCCCACCAATATGCAAGTTATTATACTCCCCTTAATACATTGGAGAAGCCATAGTAATAAACATAAAATTTTGTAGGGATTTTTCTAAAAGATTTTTCCTATGTGACCTTTTCTTAAACTCAGTTCCCTCTTCTTTTCATCTTTTCTGAAAAATAAACATGAAGTGGTGAGAAAGAATTTGGTACAAAGTAATTTAATAACATTATCATCCAGGGTACTGGCTATTTTTAAGACCTGTTATTTTGTATTTTGCTATTCTCCATCACTTTTCTCTGCAAGTCAGTTCTGGTTGTGTCTGAAAAAGCCACATTGGAAATATGATCCATCTAGAAAACAAATTAAAAAGGGAAGGGTAAGCTACAGAAAACTTAACAAATCCACCTTACTGTGTTTTTTATTAAGACCTTTATTTCAAGTCATGTGGAAAACAAGACATCTAAATTCATATTATAGAAAAATGAGACTTGTGTCCTTCTATGAATACTTACGTCCCTTCTTGCCTGAAGGAAATGAGCTGCATCATGGTGCTGCTGTTCCCAGCCATGCCACAGGATCACTCACTTTTCCCAAGAGCTGATAAGGCTCACAGCTCTGTCCTCATTGCTTCCCCTTCTAAATAATGGCCTTGCTGCTCGGAAGTTTCCCTTGCACAGAGATTTTTTAAAAACAAAATGAAAACAGATGCTGAAGAGATTGTATTTGCCATGCAGTATTGGTTTTGTTGAGCATCAGCATTAATGTCACATGCAATAAAGTATTTTTATTGCTTATATGTCAACAGGGCATGATTTTGTGATTTGCTGTTTTACATTGAGAATCAGAGTTTTTCAATACCATTTTTAGTCTGTTGCTCTTCCTAAAACACTTGAGACAGACAAGTTGCTGTCTCTGGAGCTCCCAATGCCAGTTACATCCTAAGTTAATGCAGTTGCATTTGGGCTTTGTTTTTCCAACAAAATGGTCTCTGAGTAGTAAGCAAAGTAGGAAGGGGGGAATACAAGAAGATGAAGGTGGCAATGTGTTCTCTCTGGTGAATGTGTTAAGAGGCAGGACAGTTCTGGAGGTTTGGCATATTGAGGGTTTATATCATGGGAGAGCAGCTCTCCTTTATAAATTACTGTGATGATAAGGAAAACACATATCCTGCTCCTCTATCCAAGGAAGAATGGCCTACATTTGTTTTTCTTCCATAATTATCTTTCCAGATACACATTCCCTGGCTACATAATGACTCGAAATGTACCCCAACTAGTCTCCATGTTGAAACATTTAAAATTCTTCATATTTGAATTAAGAAAACAGTAACCTAGACAGAAATAATCTCCATTTAGATGTTAAGAAGGGATGAAAACCGATGGAAACTCCTACAAGCAGAAGCCAGAGTAGTCATTATTCCCCATTTATAGGGTGGGTGATGCTTTCAAGACTTCTTTGAGAACCACTATTGTGGAGACATTGGAAAAGAGGAGGAAGTGTTCTGGAGGCTCATTACCACAAAGCAAGCCCAAATATGAGGCTTCTTTATGTTATTTCAATTCCCTTGTTCCTGTCAAGGCCATATATTTATTTTTTTTTTTTGCGATTACATTCTTAGAAAGGAAAATTTAAATTATGAGCCCACATACCTAGAACATCAGAAAGAGTCTGAGAGGCAAAAAGAAACTACCACATATTCAGCACTTCTGAGGCTCCTCACACCACCCTTCTCTAAGATGCTAATTTTTTCCCCTCTTGGGCAAGAATTTTTCAGCCATCTAACCTCTTCTAGTCCTTCAGCCCTCTGGTATGAAGCAAATCCACAGGATCATGATGCTTTTGAATCACAGACAGCTTGACTTGGGAGGCAGGAATACAGCACAGTGCTGAGGGATTGTTATTATACTGTCCTGTCTAGTTATACCACTAGTTTCTGCCTTAACTTTCCAAATCATTCTCAGGATAGTATTTTGTAATAGTATATTAACTTGAAGCCACAAAAGCATGCTGAGGCCAGATCCTCCAGTGAGAAAAGTTCACAAGCAATTTGACTCATTCTGCCCCGAAGTGTCTCCAAGGTAAATTGAGTTGCTATTCTATGATGAAACTTTTTTTTTTTTTTTTTCCTTAGGAGATCAGGCATTCAGAGGTAAATGCTCTCCTTCTGGTTCTGTGAAGAGCTTTTACATTTCAGTGGTCATACCATTGTAATGAGTGAAACCAAGAGACCATCTGGCCCTCTATTTGATCTCTGGTAATGGCCAGTACCAGATGCTTTGGAGGACAGAACCACAATTCGCAGCCAAATAACTAGACAACAAGAGAAGGGTTTTTTTAGCTCCTGTCAATTAATAAGGCTCATTTATGCCTTATAAAGTGAGAATTTTTTTATTTCTCATACTTTCTGTTATCCATTAATCTTAGTCTTTAAATTGTTCAGCACTATTTTGGTCTTGAATTCTAGAAATACTGATGGTAGAAATACATTTCTTATCCTGTGTTACCTTTTTCAAGGGTTTATTTTACCTTTATATTTGACAATAGTCACAGGATTCTATGTATTATGATATAAAGGCAATAGCCATTGCAGATAAGCAATCAGAAATAAAATAAATTAATTATTTGTTCCAGTGACCATCCTGTACTTCAGTTTGGACTTTGTGTTTCACCCTAGTTCAGTGGGAATTTACTTTTATTCTGATTAGAGTAGAAACTGGAAAATCTTAATAAATACTAAAGCTGAATTTGAACGAATCTACGGTTCGAGGAGGCCTTGCTTTGATGCAGGCCAGACATAATATTGAGTCCTAACTTATAATTCAGAATTATTGAGTCTAATTAGTACCTCAGATCCCAAAGGCTTTGATGATTTCATTTGTGTCTAACTGCATGTTTCTACAGCCTTTGCCATAGCAAAGTGCCACCTTTGTTAGTACCTCTTGGAGGTACTGCTGTACCAACTGCTTAATAATAATTTTTAGTTTCCAGGGTTTTGCATTAAGCACAAGCTGAGTTTATTTCAGGCTGGTATTTCCAACTAATGTGTTACAATGTGGTGTCGTTGGCAAGGCAGTGGGGTGCTCTCAGTCAGCAATGGTTTGTATATTTTATGTTTTTTATTTTTAGTTTTTAATAATGTCCTTTGTTTTCCCTTTCATGCTAGAATGGTGAACATTTTAATCTTGTACGATAAAATTTGATTGTCTCAGATCTGAAAGACTGAGAAAGAACTTAAGAGCTAAGTCTCTGTACTGCACCCAGGTGATGGAGAGACAGAGCTGTGCAGCCCAACAAACCAAAGGGGTATTCCGTGCCCTATGACATCATGCTCAGCAATAAAAACTGGGAGAAATAAGGACAGGGCATGTTTGAAATTATAGAGTCTGTCTTCCCAAGTAACCTTTATGGGTAATGAACTCGGCTGAACACCTGCCTCCTGCTGGAAAGTATTGAATTAATTCCTTATTTTGCTTTGATTTTATGTATAGCTTTTTTTTTTTTTTTTTCTCTGCTGAACTGTCTTTATCTGAACCCAGGATTTTCTTCCCCTTTGCTTATCCCATTCCTCTCCCCCATTCCACCACAGGGGAGCAAGTGAGTGACTGTGTGGGACTTAGCTTCCTACTGGAGTTACTCCCCCTCCCCCAAAAAACTTTAAAAACTCAAGAACCCTTCTCAAACAAATATTGACCTCTTGGATTACCTTTTAAAAACTACTCAGACTCTCAAATCCCAGAGGTCTTTCAGACAATTTCTCAGATGTTTAGATCTGCTTTTTTCTACCTTTGCTGTGCTATTCACAAAAAGATCTAACAGTGAAAATGATGTTTTCGTTTTTTTGTTAGAAGATTATCAGATAAAGAAAGGTTCACAAATCATATTTGCCATCTAGCTAGAAAAGGATGATGAATTAATTGATAGATGGGAAGAGCAAGCAGTAGAACATTATTTCACTTCAAAGTGCGTAGAACCAGCATATTTATGACAGATTTACTTTGCAGTTACTTCAGGGAACACAGTATAAAAAACAATATGATGCACAAATTGAGAAATAGTGCAAAAGGCATTGAAAGTTAACTGCAACATTGTGAGGTGTTATTTTGTCCAGTCTGTAGGAAACTTACTGATATCAAGCAGCTGCGAAGTCTCTGCTGCTTCATGGCAGGCAGAGTCACGATTGATTTGCTTTCATATAGAACCACGTGTATACATAGATGAAAAATTCATGCTCTAGAAAATCATCATCAGTCTTTTGGACAGGCTTAATGTGCAATCTGCAATGTGCAATTGGCATGAATGCAAATTTAGCAGGATTGAGAGGCTTGTGGTGTACAAGTGTAGATGCAGATTGGTTCCTGGACAATTAAACAGGCAAATGCTGCCTCAGCTCAATTAGAAGCTGGTGTCTAGGTGCAGTTCTTTCAAGCCCTGCATAACATGGGCATTTTATGTGTATGTCATGTGTTAGAAGTCATCCAGATCACACAGAAATGCTAAAGAAATTAGTTGTTTTCCTTTTACTAAAGACAAAGTTACCAATGTTTTCAGCTCAGCTTGTTGAAAATGTATCAGCAATTTTTACAAAATCACTGCAAGTAGTAGAGGGGAGGGGAAGAAATGAGTAAAAACCAATCTTTCCAGCATGAATATTTACTGTGGCATAAAAAGACATTTATTCTCACTGTGATTAACTTTAAGGAATCTTTTGACAGTAAAAAAGCCAATGACAAATTGGCACAGGGAAGGGATGAATGAAAGGAATAGGTTTTCAATATACACATAACCTAAAGCATGGCCTCAAGTCACCAGATGGCTGAAGGGATTAGCAGTGCTATGTAGTCTTTTCACCTTCTGTCCCCTCCCCTTCAAGCAACAGGTTCAAATGTTCAAGTAAGCAGCGTAAGCATCCAGACAGACACAACTTAAATGCTCTTTATCTACAACAGGCCGTGGAGTAAAAGTGGTCACTGCCTAGTAGTGTTACATTTGTGAGAAATATATGCTGGGGATGTGTGAGTGTTACTTTGTTTTCAGTGGGGTTAAATTGAAATCTTCCGTTTGAAATGTTTTTGTTTATTTTCAGGCCCTTTCAAAAACTTCATTATGTTTACAGTCATTTTGTAAATTTTGAAAAGAAGCACCATCCAGAAAAAAAAGCAGTGCAGCTTAATACCTGTTACAAATCACAAATTTTTTTGTTTCAATTAGGAAAGATCAGATATAAACAATAAATCTGTGAACATGTGGAAGTAATATAATTCTGATTCTTAATTTTCAGTATACAGTGTTCTGTCAGAGACGTTTTGATGAATTTTGCTTCCAGTCATATTGTTTTCTTAGGGGAACACATGCACATACCTTAAAAGTATGATCATGACTGTTAGTAAATTAAAATCCTTTAGGAAATCTTAGTAAACTACACACTACTTTAGACAGTTTTTTTACTTAAGACAACATATGAGAAATTGTGGGGTAAAAGCTGTTGAGGAGTTATCTTTTCCTCTATGCTTGTAGTGCTTGCTTCGTAGATAAATAAAGTTCTTTCATCTTTGTAATGAGAACTAGAGGCTATGTTTCAACAGCACGCAAATCAATAACCAAAATCATTGAACATATTTTACATTTAAATTAACAGTAATGATTAAAGTAAAAAACGAAAAAGACCAAAACAAAAACCAAACAACCAACAATGAAGATAAAGGTAAGGCAAAAAGCCACTGAGGTTTGTCTATAAATGTAAACCTGAATATTGTACTATTTATTCTTGTGTGATGCTCCTTCAATTTAAAAAATATGTGTCTAACTTGAATTTTAGGCTGTTCATACTCTGATAGCATTTAGCAATAGAACTAAATTACTTTATTTTCTTCAATGGGAGTAACAGTTTACCTTCTGCAAGACAAATGCAGAAGAAGAAAAAAAAGACTAGTTGAATTTAATGACCTGATTATGTACTGCAGATTTTATAAAACTCTACTTTTTTCCTTTTGCTCAGTTACTTGCCTTCTGATGCCTATTTTTGCAGCTAGATGCAGTAGAGTTTATGATTTATACTTCGGATTCTAAAACATTTGTTTTCTTAAATGTGCAGGAAAGTTCTTTGTGTTATATCAAAGTTTATTTTGTAAATCTTGACCTTTCAAGATGATATATTGGCCCCACTGACATCACTGGCAAGGCTGTTTTGGACTTGAAAAGAAGGCAGGTTACTCACAAGGATACTGTTTGGGTAAGGCTGCAGCGCTCCTAGGAAGCTCCTATATTCAGATTAGATCCATATTGCCTGGGACTTCACTTTGCATGTTTAGTTTAGTTTAGTTTAGTTTATTGTTTTGTTTTGTTTTGTTTTTCTACTACATGCTAATGGTACCTTTCAGATAACAGTACCTATCCATAAGTTGTGCTGGGGTATTTGGGTACACCAGTACATGCAAAGGACAAAGTTTGAGCTGCAGATCCTTGTCAACTATATTAAGTCATAATCTAATACTGCTCAATTTATGACTTTGTGCAATTCATTGCCCTCCTTCCTTTCCACCAAGGATGTAAGTGGTGTGATTGCAGATTATGGGGCAGACAAACATTAGTTTGAGATGGGCACAGACTGGCAAATCTCCAAAACTATGCGAGCCTTTGACAGTCCCTCCCTACTTAACCACCACACATATTCTCTAGAGTCTAGGTCCTTCTCTTTTCTTGTACTATATAGGAAAGTGGAGAACAGGGAAGAGGACTTCTCTGTCCTTTGCTCCTTTGTATTTAGGCTGTCCCATTTATGTTAAACAAAACCAGAGAAGACAAGAATGCTCAATTTGAACAACAGTCCCTGATTCTGCTAGACCTTTCAATAAAAAACTGCTTTGTGCATAAAGGAATCATTAGATTAAATGTCTTCATGGAAGAGAAGTTCAAAACAATGTGACAGCCATCATTGAGCAAGTTCAATACTGAATAAGCAAATTTTTTGCTCAGATTCTCTTTACTTATATGGTCTTGCCATTATCATGGTAACTAATGAACCTAGAAGAAAAGCACCAGGAAAATAAACTATGTAATGTAAGCTAATCTTGAAAACAGTTTGGCTTCTGGAAGCAGGCATGTCAGACTAACTGAATGTTCAACAAGGTCTGCACAGCAACTCATCAAGCACTACACAGGTTCACAATAATTCTCCTGAGAATAAGGGTTCATATCTCAATAATCCCCTTCTGACACTCTTTTTCTTTTTTTTCACATTTTGTCTTTATCTCATTTTCTACTATTTAATACTTTATGAGTAGCAGACTATCTTGTTTTTTTCTTTTAAAAAGATCTTCCTTGGAACCTGCTGGATTTTTTTTCTCTATTATATATCCAGTGTATCATGAAACCATCATGCCACTCACAGCATGAATTTCAGTACACTTGCAAACTTAACAGTTTTATGGTGCAATTACTGTGTTGCATTAGGCAGACACATGAACCTGCATTTCTTATTTGGGCAAAACTTCTATAAGTTCATGGGTTAATCAGCAGAGACAAGTCATGCTGACAGTGAATGCATAATGTTTGCTTTGTGCTTATGTACTGCTTCATAAAACTTGATCACACGCTGGTGCACTGAGAGTGGTCAGGAGCTATTAGCATCTCCTGTTTTCCCTGGTAATCATGGACTTCTCTGAAACACATGCATCATTTTATACCAGCTAAAGTTTCAGTTCAAATAAAAAGAGGGGGTTGGTCCATTGATCATCAATCATTTTAACCTATTATATTAGTTTCTGTGAAGTATTTTCTGTATGAAGTGATGCTCACTTTGAAAGTTGCAGAACAGGTATCTAAACAGAAATTTAGTGTAGTCTCAGTATTTCTACATGAGCTGTTTATTGAAGTGCAGAATCTACAGCTGTGGACTCTAACCATGGGCAACAAAATGTAAGACATAAGTACTTTTTGGTAAAATACACTTTTTAATTCTTCTCTGGGTGCTGTCAGTGTTGTTTAAAAACATTCGAGGCACAAATTTGCTTTAGAGGAAAAGTTCCTTAAAAATGTAACTCAACAACTGTAATGTTTGCCCCCCCCCAGGTTCAGTGTCAATATCTTCTGTGCTAGACTTATTTTGAAAGTGAGGAGTTTCAGACAATTTTACAGTTGTTCTCAGATTACAATAAAATACAAACCAGACTCTAGAAATGCACACATGTTATTGTTAGCCTGTGTCAGCTCTGTCCTCATAAACTAAATTTGAAACTGCAGCTTTCCAAGCAGAAAAGCTCTCAGGCCGCTCACTGTTCAGGGCCATGTGAGATGAAATGGAGGTGGGAGGAACACCCTTTTCAGAGGCGGGCACAGGCCATGTAAACAGATGTGGCTGGGCTGAATGGGGAGCCTGAATAGCGGCATTGTTCCCTGCCTTCCCTTCCCTCCCTCCTTCCCTCCCAGCAGGGATCCGGCACAAGTCCCGCTCCCAAGATGAGAGCTTAAACTCTGCCTGTTACAATTCAAGAAATCCAGAGTGCACTGAAGTTTTAAGTCTGTCAAATACCACACTCACTCGCCTCCCCAGAGTCATTCCAGAGGCATTCCTGAGCAGTTTATAGGAGCTTTTTTCCCAACAAAATGGCAGAATTAATTTTAAACAGACAAAGTTTTTTCCACTGGGACTTCTACATTTCATAATTCATTGCAGTTTATTTTTGGAAGTTGTCTGTGACATGGGATGAAGATATAAACAGTGTCTCTAATACATACATATATATATAATGTTATTTAATAGTTTTACATTAAGTGCATTCCAAGAAGGAAGACTCAGGAGATACTACAAACATATTTCTTGCAGTTACTTATATTAAAGTAAAATCTTCTAAACTAAACTTCTAAGCTGATTGAAGGGACACAATTCAACAGTGTTGATAGAAGTTCATCTTTTAACCTCCATGCCGCTGCTGGTTTCTATACACATGTTCATGGATTTATTTCACTGGGAGCTGTTATTGTGGAATACTTGTAAAGGTCACATATACGAGCATTTGGAAGCTTGCCCAGGTTGCTTTAAGTAACCCTAGGGACAGAGAGTTGTGTGATTTCTGAGGCCTTTGTAGGGAAGAGGCAGAACAGTCACAATTTCTAGTTTAAGGATTTTAGTTAAGTCTTTGTTTCATGGAGATAAAGCAGCACAGTCCCCAGTTATGCTCAGAAATGGAAGCTGTTAATGAATAAATGAATCTTACAAACTGAAGTTATTAACGAAATATTTAAGTTCAGTAATTTGTTATTCATTAAATGCACTCTGTTGCATTCTACTGCACTGGACTGGTGGGTTTTCCTCCCTTCTTGTAGTGATAACAGTCTTTGTAATCCATGTATTTCAGATTTGTTAAGTTCTATCATTATGCTAACTATGTGTATGAAGGTCATGATGCATTTTACAGGCATTTCTGTGAAATGAAGCATGCCAAACCTCACCAGAACAGAAAATGAGAAAGTGAAACAGAAGAAAGAAGGTAAAGGAATGTATGTTTTTTAAGTGCCAGTTTGCATTTCTTTCATAGTCAAAAATTAGGTGTAATTCCTCTGTAACAACTCAAAGGGCACACATAGTCATAGGTCTAGTTAATTTTCTGACCCCAGAGTAATTTTTTTGTATCAGCAGTGGCTTGAGGAAGCAAAATGAACCCAGCAGCGTGCTTTAAACAGTGTTTCAGGGTCACCCTGCCAGCATTCAATTTGCAGTTCTGCTGTAAATCTGCCACCATAGGCAATGTACAGGAGTGTGCTCAATCCCTTTTTTGGCGGGGATAGAACTTGCTTGCTTATTTTTTGGCACACTATTAAAGTCTAGTTTGTTGTGGCTATTTTTTTTTCTTTCAGTACTATGATTTCCTCTCAAAAATAGTGATAGGGAGTAAATAAGGGGGCCGGATTTAATTTCTTGTTCTGCCACACACTCTGACTTTGTGTCTCATGATTAATAGATCTAATAGGATTTTGGCATGAAGCCAAAGAAGGGGAGGGATGAAGGGATGTGCTGCAGAGAGAGCTGGTGCCTTTCTCAACCCAAAAGCAATGTCAGGCCTATCAGCCTTCTTTTTAGTCCTTCCTGACAGAGCTAGAGGCATTTCTCTATACATGAGTGTGTCTCATGCATTCATGAGGCTTTTTGACACCACAGCCTCTTTTGTTAAGAGATAGATCACAGCTCTGCCCTTCTCCCAGCTGCCATATGGTGCAGTGGAAAGGGGCTTTCATTCAAAGGGAGAGCAGGACTGAGGAGCTGAGGCAGGGAGAAGAAAGCGGTCGAACAGCGGCAGATGAGATTGAGTTATTTTCACAGTGAAAGAGGCAAGATACTATGACTGGTGGAGAGAGGGGGAGTGCCTTTCAATAGAAAACTGTTTCCAGAGCAGGCAAACAGGCTGTTGGGATGATAGCCATGTTGTGCTTGTTCTCTAGGCAGAGAGCTTGAAAATAAGCATATGCATTTTTGTTATCTTAGTAATTTCGGCTGAGAAAAGCCGAAAGTCTTGTAGCCCCAGTGCCTCAGCACAGGATCTCAGCCACCTCAGCCCAGCTTAGATTTTACATTTCTCTGAGTCCAAAATCTCTCTGCCCTACCATATGTGCATAACTGTCAAGGTCTGACAACATTAGAAGTTTCCAAAAAATATACGTCTTCACCATGGTTTTCAGAGAAAGACTGTTTAAAGAAAGTGTCAGATGATAAATTCTTCTCTCCATTAAGCGAGTGCAAATGCACTAAAACCAACTGAGTTTTTAGCACTTACAAGTCATTACCTTGTTTTACCAAGGTGACTTATTCTATTAAGAAAGAATAATTAACTGACTCAAATTTACTATGTGCTATTTTCCCATCTTCTGCTTCATTCAGCTTCAAAAGGAAGTCTGTGTCACACCTGCCTGCAGACACTTTGATTTCCAGATTTGGTGACCAAATATTTCAGCTTAAAAAAGAAAACCAAAAATTATACACGTATGTCTTAATCAAAAGAATTTCTTATTGAGATTTCTTAAATTGTGTGGCAAATTGGACTTTGATCATGATGTCAGTATAGATCAGAAAAATACATGTAAGGACAAACTTCTCAAAATTTAGGAAAAATTCTAATAAAACTGATTGGAATTGCAGTTTTTATTCCCAGAAGAAATATTAAATCTGTGTAATTATTTTACTATCCCTGTGGGACTGAATTAAATTATGCAGAATGCACAGGAAGGGAAGCAACTATATTACTTGGAAATTTTGAAATGTTTGGTTCTAAATACATTTAAGGGAATTTATCCTGAACTGCTTCAAGATTTAATTAATCCTGAATGAATCCTGAATGACTTCAAGAGAGTTATGGAAATTGCAATTCAAGGAACATGTGAAAGGACTGGGAAGATCAAAGATAGGAGACTATTTCCACAGGAAGGGAGGATAAATGGATGGAAGAGGCAATGAGAGGGATGTAGTACAAGTTTAAAAAATCTTGCTTGGCACAGTACCTAGGGAACCATTATTCACTATTTCTTAAGTAAATGACTGGAAGACACCCAACACCAATTTAAAATAAAAGTTTTGAAATAAATCAAGTAAACTCTTTTATTTCACTATGAATTATAAAATTGAAGCTTTCATTGCTACTGTAAATTCTGAAGGCCAAAAGTATAGATGGGTTTTAACAGATTCATTTGAAGAAGAATAAAGTTGATATTACAGTACCTTAGATGCAACCTGTAGCTCGGGAAGTCCTAGAAATGGTGCATTTTGGGGAACTAGGACAACATGCCAGAAGAAGCAATTAATTTCTAATTTTCTTTTATCATTTTACCTCTTCTACTGGCCGCTGCAAAAGCCCAAATGCATATGAAGTTAACATTTTATCTACCCTGGTATAATTTTTCTTCTGTTTTTATAAAATATTTATCAATTCCTGTAGGCTGGGCTCTCTCGTTACTCTGTTTATCCAGTTGGGTACCATTTATATGTAGTACTACTAATTCTGTAGTTCACTTCTGAGGTTTAACTGGAGGGAAGATATTGAAGCACTTGGGAGATATATCAGACAAGGAAAGCTGTCTCAAAGGGAAATACTCCAGTCCGCATCCCATGAGACAATAAGGGAAGCTCAAGTGTTTCATGAAAATTACTCTAAACAAAATATTACTTTTCTAAAAAATTAACTTCTTGACTTGGATTTGATATAAGATTACACCTAAAACTCACAGATTTGTTTTAATAAAAAAATTAAATTACAGCTTTTGTTACAGATAAATATCTTACATAAAGGTTGGTGTTTCCATTTCCCAAATTGTGCTGCATAAGTTCATTTATCACTATTGCAGATGACAACAGAGCTGTTGAGACAGATCACATAGGTCCACTGAAACACTGTAATTCTTGGTGTAGAGAAACAGGATTGTCCTTTCACACCATTCCCTGGTCAGAGAAATGCCAGTCTGAATTCCATTGGCTTGGATTCAGCAATGCCTTTGAGTAAGAGTCAGCAAAGCTTGTTTTAAGCTAATGATGGTGCTACACACAGCCCTCATGGAGAGCTTGTGCAAAGGATCACGTTCCCCTTTTATGCACGTCAGCCCTTGAGAAAAGTAGAATGAGATGAATAAAACATCTTCACCAAGATTATTTCTGAGACTTTTTAAATGAGCCATCCAAGTTTCATGTATTTCATAATTTAAATTGTCTATATAATTGTGCTTTTCCTTGTGCAAATAAAAACATTTGCAAATGAATGAAGGAAAGAAAATAATATTTTTATGAGCAAGTGGTGGTAACAAAAGAACTATTGTGTAGTTATTGCAGTTTTTCTGTCAAGTGAAAAGACGCTGCCATTGCTAATCATCTTAAAAAATGCTGCTGCTTTTTGAAAAACGAAAAGCAGCATTTGAGCTAAATTCTAACTCTACATGGTGAACCAGTGTTAGTCACAAGCATATTTATTCAGTATTCATCTTTGCTAGCTAATTTTACAGTAGGAAGAGAAAGACAATTTTATACAAAAGAACAGAGAGGTAAGTAATTTTTTTCTTCTTTTATTACTATTATTGTCATTGTTTTGATTAATATTTTCACTTAAGAAATGAAGAAATTTAATTTCTGGCTGAGACTGGTGGCCTAGCTTCCAGCAGTGCTATAGGGAAGGACATGTGAGCCTTTGTACTTCCAGAAGTTCAGTCCCCTCAATTCCTGGACATTCAGAATTGTGGTACTATTTGGTTTAGGACTAGGCAGGCATGTATCCCTTTTCAATCTATTTGATTATCTTTTGACCATGAGTTTATCTGATCCTTAACCTGTTGATACGTCTAGACAGAAAATTGGAAATATCAATAACTAATAGAGTGAAATAACTAATAGAGTGAAAGAGTACATTTTTATAATATTTAAATCAATGCTTTACAATGCACAGGAAATTGTTTATTAAAACACACCATTTAATATGTTTTATGGGATCAAAGAGTTTGACCAAATAGATCTTGATTTCCAAATAGGATTTAAACCAACTACCATAATTTGTGATATTCAAATAGACAGATTTACAATTTGTTTTAAGATATATAACATATATAGCTATGAGTTTGTCTCAAGAATGCCAAGTACAATAAAAAAAAATGAAAATGAGGTGTTTATAAGTTTAATTGAAGAGAATTGAAGTACTTAGCACCTTGCTATATTCTAAGTAAACTGCTTATGCATTATCATATTGTCACGATATACAAGTAAAGTGAAATGTTCTTAACAAGGTCAAGCAAATTAGTTAAGAGTTTGATTTTTGTAAGGACTCAGTCTCAAGTATAGATTAGAAGAATGAATACGAATTGCAATTCCTTTAGATGGATGTCTTTGTTCCTAAAATTAGTCTCTATGTGTTATAGTTTGGCTATCTGGTAGAATTTCCTTATTCTTATAGGCAGAGAAGGAACTAGAATCTTGGAGCTTCAAGGGTACGTAAAGCATGTTAACTCATTAAATGTTTCAGCAGCCTCACAATATTCCAGTGTGCTTTGCTGTATTGCCAACTGATAGTAATTGTATTGTGTGGGGGTAGTTTTGCCCAGATTTAAAAAAAAAGATTGCTAAATCATCACAGATATCTTGCTTCAGGTACCACAGCTACAGAGAATCCTAGGGCCATGTGATCCAGACTAATATTTATCACTGCATAAGGATATGGCATCTATCTTGATTTTCAGTGAATACAAGGTTTTAGAAAATCATTTGAAAGGACATTAGACAGGAATTGCTCTACTCAGGCACCTCAGTGCATGATTCTGAGTAGCACAGAAGTGTCAAACTGCATTTGATTTTAGTTGCTGTTATTAATGTATGATTTTGACAATGAAGGCATTATTATATCAGATTTATTCAAGTACCATAATTAGGCATCTTGTCACTTTACAAAAGTTATGTCCAGTCAACAACAGCAATGACAGCAAGAAGTATGGGATATCTGTAAAAAGAGGTGCATATTTTATATTTAAATATAATGTGATACATTTAGAGCCTGTGGTACATATTGTTTTGTTTTTTTTCAGAGAAGTTAACTGAGAGCACTCATATCTTGAGAGCCTTGCAGCCTCCAAGTAGGTCATTGCTACAGTTTGAAACAGCAATTGTTCTTGAGACTTGCCTGGTATAAGAGGATTTTGGGAGAAAGGTTTCTCATTGATGATACTCAGAGGAAACAAGTGCTCAAAAAGGACTAGGCAGCTTCTATTTTATCAGTGTCCTAAGGTGACTCTATAATGCTTGTATCCCCAATCATTTGTTCTGTTTATGCTGCATATTAAGTTGTGCACCTTTAAGACTGGCTCTGAGAGTGAAGAGGGGATAGAAGAAGCGTGCAGTTATCAGAAACTGCACTCGCTCCTCCGCATCCTTCTGCTGGACTGTGGTGTCTGCAGTGGATGGCAGGAGAGAGCTCTCCTTTGCTTTTTAGTTAGCTTATCTTAGCGAGCTGAGGCAGAGAAGTTCTCCGGACTGAAGCTTTTCTTTTTCTTGGAACTGTTCAGCCCTGCTTTGGACTGAAAACCCAGAAGAGCACTGGGAGCTCACACCTGGGGCCCACTGGGGCCCAGGACGCGACATTTTCCAGCACCGGAGGGACTGATAAAAGACTGAGTGAGCCGAGCTGCACCCCACGACAAGGACTTTCTGAATTTGCCATCTCTTCAGAACAACAAGAGGTTCCATTGTTTAATATTATTCATTCTTGTTATGCTTGTGAATACTTTGCCTGTTAAATAAACAGTTTTTTTCCAAGGAAAAAAACTTTTCTCCAAGGAAATCTTTTCCTGAACCAACTGGGGAGGGGCCGCTTGAATCTGCTTTCTAGAGGGACCCCTTTGGAAGTTTCTTCCCAAATTTGCCCTAAACCAGAGCACAGGGGAACCTTTAAAAGCTATGACTAACTGAAAACTTACATTTGGAAATACACAAAAATTTGCAAGTTGTTTTTACATTGAATAGAAAAATTTTTTGAACACTTAATGTATCATCTATTGCAACAAAGTCTTTCTCATTTTAGCAGCATTAATTCAGCAAGACTGAAGTAAATGGCTCAGACTCTGCATAGCTAAACTTTTACATTAAATTCCTGGGAGAGCAGTATCCCACAGCTTGACAGTAGCTAATCCTATGCTTTTGAGGGAAACAGTCTTTTCATTTTGTACTGCAAATTTCCAATAGGAAGATGAATCCAGTCTACAGGTATAGCAAAAACATGCCTAAACTAGCACTATTAAGAAATTATGCTTGTAAAGGCTGAGTAGAACCCTGCTTTGCAATTAAAACAAATTGTTTTAATTTTAAATATATTACCTTTTTATAGTAATGAAATAGATCAATAGAATACAAGCAGAATGCTTAAAAGAATCTTAGGGATTCTTTAAGTCTATGTGGGAAATAAAACATCCTTATTCCTAAAAATTTTTTTCCTCAGTTAAGACATTACCAAAACTGAATAATATAGGTTATCCTTGGTACTGAAGCAGAAGATATTGATAGAAATTATGGTGCTTAAAAATGGTTTAACATTCAGTCCTTCTTAATTTTTTTTTTTTTTAACACTATATAGAACCAGTCAATTCCTGTCACTGGAAACTCCTGGGTCTTCAGCAGCTTTTGTTGAAAGCAGCCTCTTACATGACTTTACTAATCCAAGTTACAAAATTCTGCTATATACAGGCTTTCATAAGCATTGTAGTATTGCAGTTAATAATAATAATTAAAAATAAAAAAGAGAGAAAAAAAAGATAGTATCTGTGTTCCTTACATCTGAAAGTGTCTGATGCTTTTACCCACAAAATGTCTTCAAAGAAAATTATACTGGTTTTGTCCGTGGCATTGCACCTGCTGAGATATGTGGTATCCTGAACTGTGTGGGCTGGGAAGGAAAAACATATGGGAGGACTGCCTTTAATGCTTAATGCCCAATAAATGTTAGTGCATTAAATAATTACTTTGTGTCCAGTTTCATTACTCATTCTGCTCACTTCATCATATTTCACTGATCTCTTATAAGCCGGAAGTGTACTTTGGTTTGTTATCAAGGTTTAAACTTTCAGCCAGATGTTTTCTTCTACATTCTGGAAAAAACACCCAACCTCAAACATAAGTCTTGTCGTTTTGTCCCCAAGTTGAGCACAAGTCAGTGGCATACATTTCTACAGTCTTGAAAGATGCTCAGGTAATTCCTTAAACAAAACCAAACATAAACAGAGTGTGTATTTCACAGATAGTTGTAAAGTCAAACAAATAAGCCCCCATTTAATTACTGAATACAGTGCAAGAAGTACATTCAGCCTCTGAACAGAAACACACCTCTTCTGGTATTTCAACCCTACAACAAGTTGAAGAATCCCTCTGGCCAAATAAAGTAAGATGAAAAAATCCCATCTAATGAGAAGCAGGATATTATCCTGTTAGTCTCTTTTACCGTGTCACATGCCTTCAGATGTTAAAGCTGGATCATATAGCTCTTTCGTCATATAATAAGTAAGAAAACACTGAATCTCCCCTCTTCCTGTCCCTGCTCCTTCCTCTCTGACCCTCAGAGGAACTGTGTAAAGAGTAAAAGAAAGGGAAAAAAAGATGGCTTACATGTGCTAGGATTTAGCTTCTGGCAAGAGACATTATAAGGAATTCATTTCCTGGCACATACTTTACATGTCCAGTCCTCCCTCCCACGCCTTTTCTTTCTCCCACCCTTCCCCCCTGTTCCCCTTCCAAGCTGTCTTCTCACTCCGCAGTGCTTGCTGCAACTTCCTGCCGTATGTTTGCTTTCTATTTTCATATCCATGGGAAAGAAATCTGCTCTAGCACAAGGCTGCTATCCGGCTTGTGCCCATGCTGGTCATCATTACCACTTTTAGCTTAGGCCTCAGGTATTTGGGCTCCATTAAGTGACAGTGAAACCATCCAGCAAATGACAGTCATTAAATTTTAGCCGAGTCAGCTGGAGAAACTTCCTCTTCTCTTGAAGGTTTTTACTTTCTGCTAGCAAGCTCCAGACAAAATAAAATAATTTTCAATTTTAAATATTTAATCTAAATCCTGATTTAGGGTTTTTTTTTTGGGAAAAAAGAGTTATGTCCCTCTTGCTCATTAAAGGGTTCTCTGGTTTGTATCTTTGATGCTGCTTTGGGCAGCTCTGCTACTTTGATCCTCTTAGAAACAGGCTCATTACAACATCCACCTCACAGAGTAACACTTCAAAGCTTTGCAAAGGACAAAGGGAGGAATTTAGAAACAGAGCCAAGTGGCTCTCAAGTATCTTGAGTAAATTAACTTTGTATTAAGTGTTACTGGCCCAGTTGCAATTTTGGGAGGAGGAAACAAAGCAGTAACTCTATGTGCTTCATTCATGTGTTTTGTATCAAATGAATAAATATGCTTGAAATCTCTCTAGCAGGACTCTGCCACAGCATCTGCTAAACAAAGCAGATACCATAGCTGTTGTACCAAAGTTAGCAGTTATCTGGGGATGTTAAAAAGGCAGATTGATGTTGTCAATTGACTTGATTCATGTTATTCAGAAAGATAGAACTAATATTAATCAACCAGTGAGATTAACAGAGGAAATGAGCAGTTCTCAAAATCATTATCTCCAGAACAAGCTGTAACTACATTCATCTTCAACAATTTCAGATCTATCCTTGTTGCAATGGTTAGCATTATGTGTCATTCTCCAGCCTAAATTTATTACTTCTTATTACTTATGTTTGACTTAGTACTTCAGTCAGGAAGTCATTACTGTTACAATATACTATTTTCACTATGTGAGACTGAAATTTTCCCTTTCAGCGCAAATCACAGTTCAGGCTATTAACACAAGCTTCTTAAGCAGTCTTGTCCCAGTGAAGGCACAACAGCAATTAGAGAGCTCAGCCATACTCTGAGTGTAACAGTCATGCTGTCTAGCAGGAGTGGGCAAATCAGTCCAGCCCTACTGGGTGACTGTGAGCTTAGACTCCCATTTTATACTGCCATGATTCCTACCATGAGAAGGGTTTTACTTTTGAATTATCAGGTGACTCTGGTTTAGGTGGTAATGATTCCAAACATAAACCCTTTGCATAAGGTGCTGTAAGTCAAATGCAGATGCCATTCATTACAGACTTTGAAAACTCTGTGTTGATCTCTCTCAAAGATGGCAGAAAGACTTTCACTTGAAAGTTATGCTTTTAGTATTTATTCTATTTATTCTGCCTTTTGAATCCTTTACCAAAATGTTTTTCTGAAAAAAATCAAAGTATAATTTTCTGAGATCCCACTAAAATAATCAAATCCTGTCAATACTTTGCTAGGCTTGAGACATTAATTTAGAAACTTCTCCTTTCACTAACAGGTATTTTACAGCACTGAGTATTACATTGCAAGTTATGCTTCTGCTTTGAAATTTTAGTCAGAGTGTAATAAACAGAAAAATATCACTTTGCAGCCTGCATCTCTTAGGTTGCAGGATGGAGGGTGCAGATGGCTGCCAATTATCAGGGCTAGACCATGTTCATTATATGCTTTATTGCTCCAGAAGAACTGTCATAGTACCTTGCTCACACTCTATCTTCCTAGCAATCCTTAAAATGCACTTATGCGCCTCCTTGAATCGTTAATTTCCTTCTTGCAAAGAGTTATCAGTGAATATAATCAATGAACTACGATTTTTTCTAGGGGAAAAAAAAAGAGTGCTTTATAAACTTTTAATAATATACAAAATTTCTTGAAAACAAAGAAAATCAGATTTTATAGACATTTGGTTGGCCTACATGTATTCCTTTGTGAGGTATGAATTCAGTGCTAATATAATTTCAAGCTCTTTGTCTTGATTCAACAGGACTCCCAGGAGTCTTCTGGGAAAACAGAGAGAGAAAACACGATTTGAATAGATCTCTAACTAGGACAAATTTTAGGTGGAACATTTGAGGACAAAAAAGGAAGCTGGTAATTGACTTATTCATTCCACTTAATGAGGAATCTACTTCCCAGCCACTCCAGCCCATATCAGCTTACTCAAATGAATGTTACAGTGACCACCTGCTTCAATTTTGTGAATTATTTCTTCTCTGCTGTAAATTGTTAAATTGGAGATTAAGTATCACTTTCATTTCCCTGTCAATATGTTCTGGAGCTGAAGCATTCTCCTGCAGGTTACTGTGGGCTGGAGATAGAGAGTTGCTGCTGTTTCAGACCCTGGACATGGAGCCTCAGCCTGATACTTTATTCTTCTCTATTTTTCTCTTTAATGTGAACCACGTTCAAGTTGACCTAATTTCTGATTGATCAAAGCCTTCCATCCAGAAGGCCACTTATCTTTTGCACTTCAGCGATATGTCTGGAGAATCCACTTGGCACAGGCAGAACCCATGCTTGAGGTTAGGAGTGTAAGAGTGCAGACATCTGCGGTGTGACTTATGTCTTCATATATGTGTAATTTACAAGCCTGCATGCTCGGTAAATATACAAGAAATCCTAGATTTGTCCATGTCAGGTTTGCTTTGAACATTGATACCTGCTCTGTCTGGAACATAAGGCACCTGTATAAAGACACTAATGCTTTGCAATATGGCAGAAATGTGTACTGCATGCTGCATAAACTCTGGGATCAAATCTTCCCTTCAGGAGGTGGTCTTTAGATATAGAATCACTTTGCTGTTTCTACTGAACCTGATCTCTGAAGCAATTTCCCAAAGTAAAGATCAGGTTATAATGCAGTTTCCTAAAATTTTCCCACTTTTATTCTCTCACTAGCCACAAAGATTTTAGGCACTGTCAGCACCTCCTAACAGCAATATTTTCTCCACCAGCATATCACTGGCAGAGCCAAACAGTGACAAATAGAGTTCTTTCATAAACACAGTTATTCCTCACTATTTCATTCACATTTCTGTTGGCATGGGGATGCTCTCAACATTGTGATTTTGAAACAGCAGGGCACTAACACTGTGGTTGTTATGACCTTCTTTTATGTAGAAAGGTATTTATTTCCCTGACTCTGCTAAGCAAAGCAGGAAATCTTGATATATTCTAAAATATTCTTCTACTTGTGAACTGACCTTTGCCACTTCTGTCTCTACATTTATGGTGTATCTATCACCAACAAATGCAGAAGTATTTGAACAGAGTACTTGCTGACTGAAAATTTGCCTTGAAGAAATAAACTTCTGTAACTAAGCTCCTGGAAAAAGCTCTTTTGGGGCAATTGGAAGTTTACTGTCCTGATGCTGTGCATATTCTCCTGAGGGGGATTCAAAGTTATATCCTGCTCTAAATCTCTCACCGTTTTAAACACAGTTGATCTTTAGGCAATGAAATATTGGTTTCTATTCACATCTGAGTTCTTCTCAGTTCTTTCCCCCAAAGTCAAGCCTAATCCATAATTCAGTTTCTTTTTAATATCTGCTTCAGGCATATCTTTATGGAAAATAGACTGAATTTTACACAGTTGTTAGCATACCCAATGGAACATTCATGCCCAGTGTATGAGGAAACCCAAATTTTACTGATCATTTTAGTTGGCTCATAATGTTTAACAGCTCTCTGCCATGTTCAAACAGGTAAGTAAGATTTTCCTTGGAAATACTAGGGCTCGTATTTCACTATCTATTCCATTCTCCTACTTCTCTATTTTACTGTTGACTGAAGAAGATCCTAATAGAAAAAAATCATACTGTGTTTTAAAACCTGCTTGCTAGAAATCCCAGTTTAGTTCCTGCACAATTTATTCTATTCAATTTTGAGCTTTGTATCAGCCTCTGTAACAGATACAAAACTAGCAAGTAGAGACTTATATTGCATTATTCACAAATCCCTTGATTTGGTTGGAATCTAGATCACATATGAGTTCTTAAAAACGGTTCTATTTGCAGCTGCTGTCCTTTGGACAACTTTCCCTCCCTTTTAGTCCCTCTTCTAAAGATGTAACTGCTTTACTTGTGAAGCACCCTTACCGGCACTATGAGTAAATCTAATTCATCATGCAGTGTTCTGGAATGTCATCCTTCTACAACTTATAAATATATTTCTATTTTTAAAGCAACCTAATACTTCCTTATAAGGAAAATATTATCCTGACATATTTCTCAAAATTGTGACAAGTCTCTGGAAGACTGTTGCCTAACCACACTTTTCAGTTCATAGTAAGTTTCTCTCTCAAAATCTTAGGTTTATCAGCTCATGCAATTTTCAAAAGCTAAACAGAATACATAGTGACAGGAATATATTAATGAACTTGGGCTGCTTTCTCATGGGAATCTTATTTATCTATTTGTTTATTTTCTCAGTTAAAAAAACCCACCACTTATTTTTATCAGGGAAGCTAAGAAATCAGAGGAAACTGTAAAAGACAAATAATGGAAAGGACTGAGAAAATAGGACTGGAGGGAAAGGAAAGTGCTAGGATTTTTTTCTGCTTTTAGTTACAGCTAGTCCTCATTTTATCCCCAAACTCATGGGGAACTCTATTTCCTTGTTCCTTTATGGCAGAAATAAAACCCAATTACCACAGTTCTTTTCCAAGAGAGAGATTAAAAGGTATTTTTTTTTATTATTTGATAAAATATCATTTTAAAGGCCTCTAGATAAATAGATACTCTAAATAAGCTAAGATTTCTTGCATTTCATGCAGGTTAGTTTCTAGATGGCCGAGATGGTAATTTCATCTGAAGTGTTCTATTCTAAAATATCTTGAAAGCTGACACCATACAATAGTATCTAGGTGCTTGTGACTATAGACATCTGTAGCAGCAGTAGGTACATTCATTTCCCGTCCATACCTTTTACAGTTTTCCATAGCAGAAAAGCTTTTTTTCTCCTCTTAATTGCACATGTTTAACAGAAAAAAGCTCTATTTTAAACACAACTTGTCAATTTGGAAAAAAAACCTAGAATGTATCTTATTAGTTTAAAAAGGAGCATACTGAAGTATCTATTTTTACTGACAACAGTCAAAATTAATTCTTTGGCAGGATGACAGATTCCAATTCCAAATGAATTCTGAAATCTCTGCATGTATTTTTCTAAGGTATTTACTGAAATAATGACTAATATTTCCTAATTTATGGATCATTGGAAGATCTAAGGCAAATGAATGCAGATAGATCCGTAATAATTGATTTTTAAAATAATATCTGTATCATGGCCTTATCAAGATTATGTACACAGACTGAATTAATTAAACTGTCTATTTTCTAAATATAATAACGAGCACCTCAAGGCTGATAACAATGGTGTGTATGACTATAGAATCATCTAGTAATTACAAATTCATTTTTGTCTACTAATTCATAATGTTCTCCTATGTACATGCATTTTGGGATAGACAGTGAGCTGTTAATCTGCTAAAATATGTGAAATAGGATCTCTTACACCATTTGGGATTAATTTACATGGCTGTTAAGTAACGGATAAGATAGAGGAGGCTGAGGACAGGTTACCCTCGGTGGCTGGTCTTGATGCAGTTTGTGAGCCCTCTCAGTTCCTCTGACTGCTGTGGGGTCAGCAGAGCAATCAGTGTGCCAGGCACTGGACAAAAAGTCTGCCAGCGTCTTTCTGCAAGATGAAAAATGAGATGGTAGAGTTCAGGGATTCAAAGAGATTATTGTGACCAAACTGAGACACTAAACTGACCAGGCATAATTCACAAACTAGTATTACTCCAGGTAACATGACAAGGTGCTATGGCCCAGGCAGATCTAGTTTTGATGTACTGGCATCTGAATGAAAAAAGTAGAATTAAGAGTTGCATAATTTTTTTTCCACTCCACCCCTCTTAAGATATTGGATAGGGCTCACGGGAGAGCACAGAGGTCTAATGCCAACACTGATGAAAACTGACCCATTTCAGTTTATAAGATGTATTTAGAGAAACTGTGGCAGAAAAGCCACATATTTCAACTGATGAATTGATCTAAAATTGAATCTCTTGAAGACAGCAGATGCGAAACAGAGTGAAGCTTTTATACTGTGGTGGAACCAATAGGGACACATCCAAACCAAATAAATAAAAAGAAGAAAGCATAACGAAGAGCACATTTACAAAAGTGGGTAACAAAGGGCTATGGACTCAGCCACTACAACAAACCTTTCTTGTTCTATCTTTTTGCAATCACCTGCACTGTTATAAGCCATAAGCCAACAGTACCACAATGAATGTCTGATTTACACATTAACTGCAAGTACAGTGGTAGAATAAGTTATAAGGCATTTTTATCAATTTAATGAAAGTATGAGGTAAATGCACTGGGTTTGAGGTATTGATATATCTCTTTTTCTAACATATGGAAACCAAATTTTTCTCATCAGTATTAAAAGGGTGATTTAGAGTAGCCTCTGATATGCATGGATTCTACAAGTAATTATATAGGGATTTATGCCAGATAAGCTAAATTGGTTCACAATTTAAATCAATGCAGGATTTTAGAAGTGTTTGTAGCTTCCAGATACAAAGGCTTCTTACAGTGCTTAGTCACTGCTATTGAAGAGCTGCCTAGGTGTAAAAGACCACTAAACTTAAAACCTACCGTTGTGAACTAAATGTGGTGAAAGTGCTCAAAACTGTTTTCTGTAATTTGCTAAGTCTCACTTATACAAGGATAATAATGTTTGTTTTGAATTGCTTTGGAAGTGGTACCCTGCTACTTCCTATNTTTTTTTTTTTTTCCTTTCCTCCTAAAATGTAGGATTTTAATTACAGTTTCTGTCTGGAATTACTTGTTCTTTAGACAAAGTGGTGTTTTCTGTCTCTCCTTAGCAGGTACAGCTGCAAACACTGAACTGAAATGCTTTCTGGACAAGATTGCAGTACATGGATGGTATGAGCTGGCCATTTACAGGTATATATTGCTGACAATACCTGATGTGGTTTATAAGAATCAAGTGTGAAATAATTTGCAGGCTAACAAATTCCATTTATATAGAAATGTCTCACAGATATTTTCTTTCTTTCAGAGCTATATCTCTGCCCACCTTGTATAGCTGCATTTGTAAGATGCCCTTACGTAGCTGCATTTGTAAGATGCCATGTAAAGCTACACTGCTTTCCAGTTTGAACACGGGATCAGCCCTGCACTAGCCATGGCCACAGAGCTCTCAGGCAGCTCAGAGAGGCTGAACTCTGTCTCTTTTAGAGCCCAGTCAGACAGCACTCACATGGGCCTGCAAAACTCTACATAGGATTTAACCTTCATTATGTCAAAGGGGCCTTTGAATATTCATTTCAGAAAAAATGGCTCTGAAAGTTCCCATCATTGGCTATGTCATAACATTTTGCTCCCACTAGTCTCATCTATAAAGCTGAAGGTCAGGACCGAGTGAATGAGTTGATTGCAGCACAACGTAATGTCTAGTGGCCTGTTTTTACACTTAGAAAGAGCTAGAACCCTCTATCCACATTTTATATTAATTTATGCCTATTTGCTAAGTAATTATTTTCTTCTTCATCTTTTTATACCCTGACATCCTAATCTTGCAGACATCTTACTATTGTTAATGAGAAATAGGTCCCTGTCTTTACAATGCTCACTTTCCATCTCTTAACACTGAGGCATAAGATGATAGTTCACTTTGCAAGACTTGAAAATGTGTTGCACCCCTCTTTTGAAGAATACATTTATATTAACAGAGCTCAAAACAGGAGCGATAATGACAGCCTTACAAACATGATTACTAGCTGAGACACAAGTACAGTTACTCTCTTGAATACATCACCCAGGTATTATTTTCAGCTCCAGACCTAAAAGCAATTTCCATATTCTACAGACAAAAACATAACATCTATCTCTAGGAGAAGCAGAACCAATCTATCTGTAGAAATACAATGCATCTTCTAAATGACACTGTTTTAGGGATATCTATAAACTTTCTGTCCAGAGGGTATTTCATTAATTCTAGCTCCTATAAACTCCATCATCTACTTAAGACATGGAAAAGCTTTTAACAAGCAAGATCTCAGGCTCTCAAGAGACAAGGTGTTCTGAGAAAACAAACAATTCAACTCTGTTAAACTAGTGCTCAAGACCTAGTGCACTAAACTTTGAAGGTAAAAACAAAGCCAACTCAAACCAGCAAGGGGTTGAATTTTTTAGTATATCTCAAAAAAAAAATCTCGATAAGAAAATTCAGGTGACTAAATAAAACATAAACCATCTATTATGCTAGTAATGTGACAGAAAGAATTAGTAGTGGGCAAACTGCACTCACAGCACTCTAAGAAAAGACAACAGTGCAGGTCTTGGTTTCCCTCAGTGTGCTGAAGTTGTGACAGGAGTATGAGGAGTATTACTGAGCCACAGCTGAGCTGAAAAGATACTACCTGTACACCAGGTACACCTTGTATTTTCATGCCAGGTTAACTGCTCTATGGCTAAAATACAGTGTATTGTTAAAAGAAATCCTAGCTCTGCATGGGAAAAAGGAACTGCTATTTTTATTTGAGCTGGATGGCTGTTGCCTGGTTAGCTTATACAACAAAGATCGCCTGCTTCTTCCAGATAAGAGTCCAGGTTGGAATCCAGCAACCTCTCCATGCATACCACTTTTTAAGTCCTGTTGGAGCTTTGACTGCGGTGTGCTGCCTTGGTTTGAAAGACAGGTGTCTGCCAAGGAAGGTGGTAACCTCCCTTGGAATATGACCCCCGTCTCTCCGAATTACTATAATTTTGATATTAAGGGGCTTTCAGGCAAAGATATGGGAAATGGAATAACAGTTCTTTGCTAGAATATATACATACGTATAACAAGTCAAACAAACAGCAGCAGTGGCAGCAGCAGCGAACAGCAGCAGGAACCCAACTGCAGCCTTCTCCCGGGGTCGGGCCCTTTCCCTTGGCTGCAGTTCCGGTCACAGCCGGCAGGGGCGCTGCTGGCTCCCGGCCGGGCAGGGCGGCTGCGATGATTCCCCCGCGGCTGCAGGGGGCGCTGTGGCGCGAGCTCGGCCGCCTCTCCACACGGTCTTGGCGGCTCAGGTGATGGGAGAGGTGGAAAAGCGGCTTCCTTTCCAAACTCACAGGGGCAGCTGATCCTGGTGCCACCCTCTGCACAGCAAAGGGAGCTGTAGCAGGAACCTCGGGAGCAGCAGGGTTGAGCAAAATCCCAGAGTGGTAAATGAGATGTATCAGAAACTCCACAGCTGTAACAGGAGCTGGTCCTTGCAGAGAGAGGATGCATGGCAAAAAACTTTGGAGCAGTAACAGAGACATGGCAGGGGCTGGGGAGAAGCAGCTCAACTCCTGAGCACAGTAGGGAGAAGCTCCCTCAGAGCGGGAAGTGGTTCAGGGTCCCATAGTTTCCCCTGAGACACCCAAGCAGATGGTGAAGGTCCTTTTTTTTTAGTGAGGCAAGGTGTTAGTAAGGTCACAGTTCAAAGGCTGGTCTCACAAGCAAAGGCTCACCCATAGCAGAAGAAACAGGACAGAGTTGGACTCAGGTGGCAGCAGCAAATTCTCCCCCAGTAAGCAGCAGGTCAGCCACCCTCCTCCAAAACTGACAGTGAGAGAGCTGGGAGCTGCACCAAGCTGCTTCGCCCAGCCCACATCTTGCAGAATCTCTGCCCTTCTCAAGAGAATGCCCCTCAGCTACGAGAGCAGAGCCAGCTGCCCTCCTCCCCTTTCTTTATGGTTCCTTCTTTTGTCTCTCTTAAATACCGCTCATTACTGCTTCTCAGCAAGAAAATGGGAGAAAATTCCCTAAGAGAAGGTAAACAAAAAGGAAAAGTCCTAACCTCCAACATGTGTCAGGTCTGCATCTTTGTAATACCAGCACCTATGGCGAACAGTAAATCTCTGCAGACTCAGGCTCTGCACCAGTGACACAACTCCTTGATCTCCTCTGATCTCAGAGCCTGCCAAAAGTAAGCCAGATCAGTCAAAATTGCTTTAGATGGCTGCTTCTCAGGTTTGGTTGGAAAAGGTAATATTCTAGTTCATTCTTTTTCAGAGATTGATGGGAAGGGCTTTCCTTCTGGTGACTGTTCTATAATTTTTTTTCTGAATCTAAAAAAACTGTTTCACTGTCTCTTCTTTGTCAGTGTTAAAATGTTGACAAACTTTGCCCAGTACACTTTTTTTTCCATTTATTTTGTCCATAGTATAATCAGACTGTCTGAAAATAGACACTGTAATTAGAAGTTTTATCACCTAGAAAAATTAGTTGTCTGACTACAATTTAGCAACCCCTTCTAATTTTAGCATGTTAGCTCTGCAATTCTAAGAACTATTCTATGCAATGTTACATAGTTGAGGTGGAGGGATGGTGGTGGAGACATGGACCTCCAGTATGGGCCTGGTAGTACAGGTGTTAGATGAGTTACCATGGAAAAATAGATAATTTAGAATAATATGCTGAATAACAAAAGGCATAAAACTTATTCTGGTGTCTGATGGTTTGAGCTGAGACTTCTGCAGTGATTTTATGTGTGCAACTGTCCTGGTTCAAAACAGCAATATATTTTACGTGCCTGTGTCTGTCTTACTCCCTGCTGAGTTTCTTACTGTTCTTGAGAAACAAAACAATTAAAAATGATTTTTTTATAATGAACAAATCTCTACCTAATCTGTTGTTCCAAACACAGTTTCTGAATACCTTGAGCTAGCCTACCTTCATTTCTTCCTCAGCAATGGTACTTTTGAAGATCAAATGTTCCTGCTGTTAGGATCATTTTTTTCTCTCTGTGTGTGCATGTGTGTTTGTTTCTTCTAGGTTATTTGGATTATGAGTCATAAAGTGTCCCGAAACAATGGGAACTGCACCAGAGGTAGTAGAAGCTCTGCTAGACCACAGGAAGAAATTCTACTGAAATTCATTGCAGAAATCCAGTGCTTTCTTCAAAGCTGGACAGTGTGTCACAGTGACTATCGCAAGCCGATGTAGAGCTCATCACTGGTAAAACTCATCTATATGTTTGCTTTTACAAATTCAGCTAACTTTAGTGGCTCTGTAATATATGTAAAATAAAAGTGTTTGGTCAGGATGAAGTGCTAGCTAAATTGCTGGTGTAATAGTGTGGCTGACTTCAAAAAAAATACCCACTGATTATTTCATTCATGTAGCAAGAGATTACCCCAAACCTTGCCTAGAACACAATGATTTGTGACCCTCAAATTCGAGGAGAAGCTCTATTGTAGATTAGAACTAATTCAAAGCTTTCATAGGAGTCTCTTTTGCATATACTACCTCAGTTTTCTTCCCTCTGGCCGCAATGCATGTTAGTGAAGGAAAAAATTATTTCCTCAAGCCATGCTGTCTTTAGCAATTTCATGTAGTTCTAAATTATGTGTAAATATCTCATTTTTTAATGATGTTAATGTTGCTGACTGCATAGGTCTGCAGTACTCAGAGTTTTATGAATAAATATCAGCTCTAAATTACTCATCCTGTTTGAGCAGTAATCACTCAGACTCTTGAACAAGCAGAAGAAATTCTTGTGTTCTTTTCTCCTCCACTTACTTGAATTTCTAAAGCCTTGCAAACTTCACATACTTTTAATAGTCTGTCTGCTTCAGCATTATCGTAAAATTTTTAACACTTCACCTTTGCATTCTTCAGGATGTGACCTTCAGCGTCCTCTGGGAGTACTAAGACAAGAAATAATTCTGCCTCTCCAACAATATCAAGTTTTCCTGTCAGCAGCATCCTACTTGTGCTCCGTAATGGTCCGGTTAATGTCCTTCTTGGTAGTTTGCTTATCTCCATACATTCAGTTTATAATTTCCTTTCTGTATTATATCTGGGTATAAAACGATCTCTAAATGTATACATTTTTCAAGCTATCCTTGATCTTTTGTTCATTGTTTACACATCAGTTTTTCAAAAAGATAATACCTGACCAGCTGATTATGAAATAAATGTTAAAAACACCAAAATGTTAAAAAATACCAAAAAACTATACAAGAATATTCTTGAAGAAAATATGCTGTGTAAAAATAAACTCCTCAGAACTTCTTCCTTATGCCACTTATCCCTTTTTCCTCTCTCCAGAATCATCCTTTAATACTACTTTTATATTATCTTGAAATAAAAGCTTCAAAAGTTGCTGTAATATGGGAAAGTTCTAATAGCACATCTGCTTGGGACACAGTACACTTTATTTTTCTTCAGAGGAATGTAATCTAGTCTTTTATTAATAATACAAGTTATCTCCAGAAGGAAATTATGAGGAGACCTGAACTTCTGTTTTGAATTCACTTTGTAGAAAAAGATAAATTCCAGGATTGTGCCTGTCATTCAAGTAATCAAAATCTCAATTTCTCTATTTCTCTACAATATTATCTGAAGTTGGATTTGCCTCCTCTTGTCTAATATAAATTTTATGGATTTCATTCATGTGTTATTCCTATGGCCTGGAGCGATTAATTTGTAGTTTTTGCTGTAATACACAGCAAAACTTGCAGGAAATCTTGAAGAATCTTGGGGTTTTTCAGTTACTGAATGACAGATGAGCTGTCAGGGCTAGAATTTATTTTTTGTTTTTGTTTTTTTGTTTGTTTTTTTTTTTAAGGCATTAAGTGTCTAAATATTTAGCTGGGCTAGTATTTCAATTGTGTTAAGGTGACTGACCATCCATTTTATTGTACCTTCAAAGGTTCCTGCAGAGATTATTCAGATTATTGGACTTCACACGTCTTATCAAACTCTTGCCTTTGCAAGCTGGAATTTCAGAGTTTGCTAGGACATTTCTGAAATTTCTACTAATTCTCTGCTTTAGCTAAAGGAATGTTATGGATATTATGGACCAATACATCAACATGAAAATTAATGACACAAGTTTGACAAATACTATCCATCTAACTTTTAAAGCCTTCTTCAGGTTTGTGGACTGCTGTATATTAGGTGTCTCAGATATTTTCCTTGCTCTTTTCCATTATCCATACACTGACTGAGGTCTATACAGTGCTGATTTACATAGATGCTCCTTTTCTGGCATTGCAATGGAGACATCAGACTGAGGCAGGATTTTGAAAGCTATGCTTTATGACCTGGGAACTGGATTTTGTTTGGTTTTCCTCATAAATTCCCATTTGTGAAAGCTTTTTGTGAGCTGCAATTTAACTTCATTTGGTAAACAAGTGAAATGAAAGCAAAACCTTTCAAATGTTTAGAGAAAAGCAGTAGAACAGAAGCAGATAGTTCTGTGGTCAAAATTCACTGGATTATCTTAGTCTTTAGACAAGTTCTCTTTTAAGGTTTTGTTGAGAAAAACAGGTTCTAGCAAATATCTTAATTTAGGTGAAGCAGCATATTTTGCTAAAACTATGATTAGTTGAAAACATCCTGGGCTGCTTCAGCAGGAACACAGAAAATATACCATGTTGTTAGGCTGGTTTGCAGTCTGCTGACTGCAGAATGCTTTTATATTGTTTAAGCATCTGCACAAGAAATGTGCTGTTGCTTCAAACTCAAATCAGAAAAGAGGCTGTGGTTTCTCATCAGGTCCTTTCTTCCCCAGTTCTGCCAGGTGACTGTGTCTGTTCTGCTGCTTCCAGGATTTTCTCTCTTTCCTGTACTGCTGGCTACTAATTGATCTCCCTGCAGCATTTTCCCCAGCTTCTGTTCCACTCTGTTCCTTGTTCTTCAACATGGACCCTGGGACACCTTTCTGCTTGTCACTTGAAGCATTCAGACAGTCCCAATTCAGGGAGTGCTGCATATTTCTCCTGCTCCCCTCACCCCAGGACTCTTCTTTCACAGAGCATATTTGGAGATGCCCCACAGCTCAGAAAAGGCTCTATTCTTTTCCACATCTCTTGTTTTGAGTTTAGTCACTGCTAATCCCCAGGATGGCACCCACCATTTCTTTCCAGCTGGCAAGGAATTTTTCTCTCTCTTAATCTTCATATTCCATTCCCAAAAGACACAACGGGAGTTTGAAAGTGATAATTTAATCCACATGTCCAACCAAGGAAGGTAAACTAATAGATAGAGTTCCTCAATCTGGTTTTGAAAATCACAGCACTTAGGGCTTTGAGTACCCTGCATACAGGTACAGTTTGCAGAAACTTGCTGTTAGATGACCCAGTGGGACCAAGGTATCATTTCCTCCCAAAGCTGCAGAAACAAAATGTAGCACTTTCAACTGCAATGCCTAATTGTGAACATTAAATATTTTGACAGCTGGAGGAGAAAACACGTCCTGGAAATGTCCAGGATTGTTATTCATAAAGTGATGCAATAGGTAGAAAATCTAGCTACTTTAGTATATAAAAAAGTGAAACCTTACATTTCCTGACAGAACCTAAATAACACTTTCCCTTGGAAACAAAAAAAGAAAAATGAAAGAAATCTTACTAGGTGATGATTTTGTAATTATGTACTCTGATAATCTCTCTGATAATCTATGATGATTTGAATAACAATTGAGCTGCAAAACACCCTGATTTAAAGATCCTTGGATATAGGTCTTAACCATATAGAAAGAATAGGTTGAAATTTGCATGAGAAAATTACCCACTCTTTTATGCTATTCCAATGTTAAGGAACATCCCTTACACAGACACACAGATACACAGGCACAGATACAGACAGACACAGACATACACACACATCACTTTGTGCTGGCACTGGCTGTTAACACAGGGAGGTTGGTCTGTAAAAGGTCCTGCTTCCTCCTCCCCATTCCAACAAAAATGGCAAAGGAACAGGAGCACAAGCTAGTTTTTATCCAGAAGCAATAATGGGAAAAGGGAGTTGTGCATTTGAGATACCTAGAAATAAATTTACTACATTCAGCTAAGTAGAGTAAGCAAAACACAGCCCCACAAGAGAGAAGGTGTTTAAGCTTTGAACATCTGATGCTATCCCTTGACTTACTTAACTGTGCTGCTTTGCTGAGTGGAAAATCTAGTTACTTGAACGTATAAGGAAAATGAAGACTTATATTTCATGACAGAATCTAAATAACGTCTTATCTGTCCAAGTGAAAATCATGTCCATTACACTAGAAAGGTTATGTACATCATCCTTCTAGTTTACATTGTTACGGTGCTTTTACATCAAAGATGTCATTTTACCTTCCATCAGACATCCATGGATTTCTTGTGCAGCCTCTCTCTCCTCCTGCTCTGCCCTTGCTGCCCTTTGCTTTACTACCAGGTACCATGAAATTGTAGCTGTATTTTTTGAGCTGTTTTTTACAGCTTGGAGTAAAATATATTTATAACATAAGTAAATTTTTAAGTGTAAAAGGTATTTATTCATTCAGAAAAGTGACTGAAAATAGAGCAGCAAGTGTATTGTTAGAAGCAAGGTTTCACTATAAAAGCTTTAAATGATGTCTTAAAGCTTTTTAAATGATGTGTGTTGTCTCTGTTGCTCTGTAAATGACTAGCCTGTTAGAAGCCAAAAGATTATTCTTTGGAGAAAGGCTTCATTCTTTATGAAGCACACTGATGAACCAAAGTTATTTATATAAGATGTCTGCCCTGAGACTTAGGTGGCAAAATACAGCTTTGCCGTCAAACAAAGCAGAGATTTTAATATGAAGATAGGGTTTATTGTTTTCCTGAGATGTTCATGGATAGTAGCTTTTTGCTTACGGTGTCAAATTGAGGCTAGGGGATAATATATTCTCAGTGTTCCTGACTCAATCCAAAAAAAACATGCATTAATGGCACACTACGCACTACCAGTGGTGAGGTATATACAAGAAGGAAGAATTTCTCAGAGTCAATAAACCCCACTCTATTAATTTGAAATATCCTTGGCTTTTATGTTTGACCTTGGGATAAGTACATCATTCCAATAATAGGATTAGAATATTATTATCTTTCTATTTCTTATTCAGGTCTTCAATTGATCATAAGTTTATAGTAAAATTGCCAGTGTCCCTGCAGAAATGAGTGTATGTATACATAGATGTCAAGGAACTTGGTTGTGAAATGTAACTCCCAAAAGTAAAGTATATAGTGTTATCAATATGCATCTATGATATCCTCTAATAAAATGGTAATAAATTTACCTCAAGCATGAAGCTTGTATCTTTGACTGTACAACAGCTCTGCCAGTCAGCAATACTGTGATTAGGATTTAAGGATATCAAAATGTTAAGTGCCTGCAATTTGTGAATGAAGAATTCCAGATGCTTGCAAAGGTCCCTCTAAAATCCCAGAACAGGGATAAATGAAAATGTCTGACTCCTACAAGGACAAGCATGTGAGTAGAAGGAGCCCTTTCCTAAGCAAAACATTCAGCATTAATTTATATTTTCAGTCTTTTTTTAATCCACTGGCGGCTTAATGCTGAAAGAAAGTTTTCCTTATCTGAGTTGATAGCTAACAGTCAAAGTTGTTTTCTTGTCTCTGTATCTTTCAGAGGCAGGGAAACTGATTTATAACAATACATGGATGCACTGAATTAGAAAAGACAGTTTCAGAGCAGTGACATGTTTTTCTTCCTACAGTGCACTCTCCACTGAGATCTGTCAAACAGGCTGTAAGAGAGATGTGTGTACTTGGAAAGGTTCTCCTGCACACTCTCTCCTTTTCCTTCTCTTTCCCACTTGTCCTTTTGCTCCTCTGATTGTGCACAGAGAACTGCTCTGCCAATCAGAGGGTGAAGGAGAAGGAGTGAAGGTCTTGCTTCATGGTTAAAAAGAATACAGCAGCTAGTGAGCTGAAATCCCAGCTCCTGAATAGAACTGAGCCCGTCACTTTGGTGGCACAGACAGCTTTCACTGCTTTGCAAATTAGGCACAAACTTTCTTTTACTTCTGAAATTTCTAGGGAAGACTGGGTGATTTTTTTGTTGATACTTAAGTGTCCTAAGCTGCTGCTTTCTTAACAAAAAAGCCTCATGCATTGATAAATCTCTCACCAGTTTTCCAGACTAAGAGATGCTCCCTTGAAAACTAGACTTTATGTATAAATTTTAATTATTTAATATTTCAGAGATGTTACTTTAGCACACTAAACTGTGTATTCCATTTGATTTGAAAATCTAGGACACTATCTCTTTCTTACCCAGCTGTAGGAAAGAAACGTTGTACCTATATAGAAACTATGTATGCATTTATATAGAATAAGCACAGCCTCTTCAGCTTTGGATATTAAACACATTCCTACCACTGAAACAATTTTTCCTGGCTTTTCCTTTGTGTCCAGAATGCAAAAGGAAGTTCCTTCCATCCTTTCATAAACTTTCAAATCCCATGAGCAGTGTACACATTTGCAACCTTAACCTTTTTTTAGTTTTGCTAAATAGAAAAGAAATAACAAGGAAAAATTTCCTGTAAGATGTCCCAATATGCATCTATCTGTAATTAGTTAAATCTAAACTGAATATAAACGTCTGCTCCTTCCAGAAAGGCTTTATGGAATATACCTCAGTGTGCAGAAGAAGAGCATTTAGTGGTGTACATACATATATATACACTTTCATATGCAGAAGTTTTGACAGAGACAAAATTTTTGCATTCAGGATAGATTTTGTCACAGACATTCAACTGACTGGATGCATAAACTCAACCTGTCCACCTACAGATACAGGCACAAAAACATCAGGGAAAATGGCCCTTGAATCTGATCTGCCATTGAGTTAACATCCTTCCATGATTGTTTTGGAACTCTATGCTGTTGCTGGGGACTGCTGGAAGACAGTGATGAGTTTTCTGGGGAAAGTGTGGGCATAAGTATTTGAAAGCAAAGATGTCAACTTCTTTTCCAATGAGAAAATTTGAGTTCATTTAAAAAAAAATGAAAAATAGCTTTCAAAACAATTGTCACTTCTCTGGCTTCATCATAACTAATCAATGTAACTATTAACAACATTAATTTAAGTATAATGCTGATTATATATGTGTTTATGTGTATTCATGTGCTCATATTTACAAAAAGGGTAAAGAAGGATTATCTTCTTTATAGCCAATCTTTAAAACTGCAGAAAAAAAAAAAATTAGTACAATTTAGGGGTGTGCAGTGTTCAGAAATAAAAGATCTATTCAGATAAGCACCTGTATCAGGAGTTTGCATTAGTAAAATTAAAATTATCAGATCTATCAGGCCCCTTGATATAATGGTTCTTATACAATGAAACAACTTATGTGTTGCTATTATAATTATATAATAATTATTATTATTGACATTTGGGCATGTTTTTCAGAATAATAAATACAATACTGCATGAAATATCACTGAGAAGTTGTGTCATAATACAAAACAGAGTTAAGATCATACTTACTGATTTACTGGAGAAACTGCAACTTAATGCAACAAGTTCAAATGCAATCAGTTTCAGCAATGTATTTTAAGTCCTATATTTTGTTAATATCTGTTATATTTTTAAAAATTTTCTTATAAATGCTCCTTTTTTTTTTCCCTAGAGTATAAAAGAAAGATCTTCAAATCCAGAAGTTCTCCACTCCCTATATATTTTTCTCTGAGGAAATGATCACTTGTTTATCTGCCATTCATCTCATACACATAGGAGCAAAGTGGATTTTCAGGTCAGACACCTTTCTTTTGGATCAATAAGGAGTCATTGGAAAGGTGAGTTTGAAAATTATAGTAAAAATATATGTATGTGACTCCTGTGTAAATGAGTCCTTAAATATGCATGAAATAGAGAGGTGTTTGAATCCCTCTTCACCACCAGAGCCCAAGTGGGCTCTTGGTTGGGCTGTGAAAGCGAAGTCGCATTTTGTCAAGGAGATGTGCAAGATATCTTTATTTCAGGCAACTTATTCCTTGAGGTTAAATACATGCCTGTACATAGAAATTTGGGTCATGTTCTATCAGGTTTTTCAAAAACAAAAGTAGGCAAAAAGTAGACTTTATAAAAGGCCATGGAAGTGCCACTGCGAGGCTGAGTCCCTAGGCAGCATAAACTGTCAGGGGAGTTAATTTTGAATAATAATGGTCATGTTTCTTGGAATCTACCTGGAGTATAAATGATAGATTTTTACACATCTAAAGCTTTATAAATTAAAGGCAAGAATCTCTTTTTAAATTTTAGAAGGAATCAATTATTATAATTGAGGTACAAAGACTGAGCTGGTATTTAAATAACAGAGTTTTCTCTACTGGGTCAGTCCAAAGACAAACATCAGGCTGGCCAGGAAGGCTTCAGGCTGTTTGAGGTTTTGTTTTTTTTTTTTTCCCTCTAAGCAGTATATAAGCTGTATATAATTGCCCATTGCCAGGTTTAACCATTATGTGGACTAAAGAAATGGGAACTGGCTACTGCTGCTAAGTGTCAAATGTCCCTCATTTCTCCTAATCATTTGTACTTTTTTGGTTGAGTCAGATTTTGAGTAGTCTTGGCATTAAGGTTGTTTCTACACCGTAGCATTTGTTTCCATTTGGATCTTAACTTGCTCTAATTAAAATTTGTGTCTGTATTTTCTATTGCTCTTAAATCCAGTGATTCAGGACTATTTTAATGATATATGCTTTTAAGAAAGGCTGACTTACCAAGTATGGTTCTTTTTATGCCAATATGCCAATATTTGTTCTAACATATTCTGAATAAAATTAACTCCTTACAAACATTCTATCAAATGTATTTCTATGACTATGTTAACCTTATGACTTTACTCATCCTTTCTAAGGACCTGAAATGTATCCCACTAGAAAGACAGATTTTATTCGTATGTATATGTATATGCACATACAGACATGTCAAATGTAAGATGAACATTTGATGCATTCTACAGATAATTTATATGCTATATGCAGGCACTTGTACAAGAAATATGACATTGTTCATATGTTCTATTAGATTGCACCTCCAAGTCATGTGGATTCTTCAGTCTTTTGAAGAATTTCATACTGTTGACAAAATACATTTGGACTGGATAAACTTTCTTTCCCCTTCACCTTCCCCTTCCCTTTCCATTTAGTTTGCCCTTTCCCTTGCCTTTCCTAGAAAGAAAAGCTTTCAAACAAAATATTTTCTTGACCTGTGGGCTCTTTCTAAGAGTTTCACTGCTCAAATCTTCGTCTTTCCTGCTTAAAACCTTTGTAACTTGAATGGGAGTTAATGAGCCCCACCTGTCTGGGCTCCCAGCATATGGGCCTTGGCATCAGCAGACCTGCCCTGGTCCTGTATGCAAGGCCATGAAACTTGACATCCCTTCTCAATACCTTTGTTACGTCTTGTGTGCTTTGTTTTGTTTTGCTTCTACTCTGTGAACTATATTTGCCTGTCAACTGGCCCTGAAAAAGGAACTGAATTTAGAACATGGCAAAATCCCTGTGTAGCTATACTGACACAACAGCATGGCAGTTGTCCATTCTCTCTTCACTTCCCTTGAAATGTGGTGCCAAAATCAAAATTTTAGACTTGATAAAGTCCTACATGGACATTACCTATTTTAACAAAGTATATACTCTTTCTTCTAAAAAATCTAATGGGAGAAAGCCTCAAGTGTGGCACCCACTTTGAATGAACGTAGTTCTGTTGGCACAGTAAAGAATGTATTAAATTTTAGAAAGAATGTGTGTGTGCATATATGTATATCTACACATATAGAAACTACTTTTCTGGCTCAGAAAACATGTCACAATGAGCAGCAGAGAAGCAGCAAAAGCAATTCCTCTGATAAAACAAAAAATAGCATAAGTCATCTAGATCAAATACAGTGATAATCATGGGAAATGGAAATATTTTTTTTCCTCAAATCCCAAAGAAAAGACCAATATATGTATTTTTCCTAGGGATTTTTCATTCAAGGTAGATGTTGATACCCAGCTTTGTAGGTATTCTCTGTTACTGCTCATAGCATTTGTGTACCATAAGAACCCTGTAAGTCACATAATAGTGAAGTAATTTAGCAAAAGAGGTTGTTTACAGGAATGGTCTGAATTTTTTATACTCAAATGGATATGGGAAAAGTCACATGAATGGAAAGAAAGTCTACTTAATTGTGAAAGATATTCCTTCTTAGGGCCTCTTTAACCAGCACAAACAATAAAACAAACAAATTTAATCTGATTTCTCTATCAGTTTGTTTAGTTACAGAAACAGGTATTTGAAGGATCTTTTTCTGTGTTTGATGGTAATTAAGTGCATCAGGCACCTCAGTATTAAGGTGATAAAGTTGGAAGAACTAACTCAACAATCAATTCTGGGAGCTATCTTAGATCACATCCACTTTCATTTATAGCAGACAGTATTCAGAAGCAAGGCCCATATAGGAACACACTTAGGACTGAGGGGAGATTTTAGAGCTGCATGTTTGCAGGCTTCAATTTTTTTCATCAGTTCCTTACTGTTGTCATAAGTGGTAAGAATACTCTCTGGAGAAATTTTGCATAATAACACACGATCAGCCATGTAGTAAGGTAGATGTACCAACTGTGAGCCTGAGAACTGAAAACTGCTATAAAGCAGTACTTCAGTTTTCAACCGAAAGTAACTGATTGGGGTAATTTTTGTTAAGAAGAATGGAACAAAGATCACATATTAGGACTTACCTGTTAGCAAAACCAGGCTGGCTTTATTTGACTTATATGTAAATTTATATTTATGTAATGTCTAGACCAAGACTGATTTTTGTTTTTTTTTTTCCTCTTGTGATAGTCATGATTCTTGCTTTGCATATACAGTGTGGGCATTTGATTTGAAGTAAACCAGGCTTTCATGATAAAATTGTTCAATTTTGCAAATTGATTTTACAGTAGGCTAGTTGCCCTACAAAATTCTGATGTTGAGATGTAAGAGAAGAGCTCTTTCCCTCTCCCGTCTCTCTGTCTCACTATTTGTGTATATGTACAGTGATAAACCTAACAACCTCCAAGGCTCTCATCTCCATTAAACTCTTTTCACAATTCTTCCATTGTGGAATATCTACTAAAAAAAGAAGTCACCCTTTTACTGGGTGTTTTTGTTTTTTTTTTTTTTTGAGGCACCATAAATTAAACTCAGTTACAGAGATCAGGGGTAATAATTTTGGAAGGGAAATGTCTCTGAAGTATCCTTCTCAATTCATCAACACAGGAATCGGTAGACTACAGCTCTCCCTCAGCTGAGAACAGAGGTCAGACTGTTTGGTCTCTTTTCCATGGTAGCACTTACATAGGTTCAGGGGTTATTTCCTTTCTTATTTCTTAAAAAAGATATATTATTTCAGATAAAAAGATATATTCTTTCAGATGTATTATTGCTGCCACAGTGCAAATATTTCTTTTGTCTTTCAAGGAAATTAATTTATAAAAATGTATATCTGTTCAGTTAAACTTTTTTATGGCAAAAGAGAAACTGAATGTGTCCTATATCAGTAATCACACAGTGGAAGAGATTTTATCTCCTTCTTTTAATACTGTCAAAAGGAGAGACCTTGCCTTCTCCCTGGCAGAATTTGGCCAGTAGCAGATATTTGGGGAGGTGGACTTCAGAGGCATTCAGGTACTCAGATATTCAGACATTCTGTTAATATATACAGCCCAGGGAAACCAGAAACACAGCAGCTCCTTCTGCAGCCTCCAGGTATTTTATTTTACTCCTTGTAACTGAAGACATGGCCCTTTACATCCAAGGTCAGACCAAAGTCAGAGAATGGGACTCACCTCCAGTGAGGTCCCTAAAGGCACAAGGAAGTCAAGTCATCCCAAGCCATAGGCACTAATGAACTGCAATGATGTTTAAGGAGTACCTCCGAGAAGAATGTCTTTTCAAGTACTGGGTAGGGGTCATAGCCTTGGGGAATAACTACCAGATCAACTGCTTTTGTGCTTGAATGCTGCTTCACCCGGGAGGCTATCAGAACTCTTAGTTAAGGGGATATATAAACTATAACTTCCAAAACTATACTCTTAAAATGTTATTGGTTGCAGGTATGAGACATCCATATGATCTAGGAGCCACCTTTAAATTTCATCAGGATTCAGTGATATGCACTTTGGCTGAAATTATATTCCTTGGTGCATGTCAGAGATGTGAGTCAACAGATTCCATCCTTCTTGTGCTCAGATCAACAAAGACTTTGGAGTTTATCTTCATTAGTTATAAATGAAAGCTGATGTTAGAGTCATCTTAGGAAAGGTCTTTGACGTTTTAAATGAGCCAGGGTGATCCCTAATGAAAAATAATAACTGTTTAAGATAAAGGTTTGCACAGCTGGAAAAGAAAGTACCCAGGTTTACTTTTCAAACAGGCCTGAGGAAATACATACCGATGACTTAAATAGCATGTATGGTAGGTTGCATATTACTAAACTGATTTAAAATCAGAGCATATGTTTTGTCATAAACTAAAGTTAACAACAAACCCCCTCAAACTTGTCAAAAACACTGAGGTTTTCTTAATATATGCTTGTACAATACCACTTGGTTTCATAGCTTTTGGAATTCAAGTGACAAATTTTGAGGGATTTTTATTGTTAACTATTGAACCATTTCTTTATTAAGGAACTAAAAAATAATATTTGAACTACGTTATAGAAGATATAAAATATATATTTTAAAAAATCAGTGCTAAAACAACACAGTTGGCCTGGAAGCTGCTGGATTGGTCCTAGCAACAATACTAATCTTGGTAGTGGAGCTTAACTTCTGTAACACTTAATTCTGACAGTAATACAGCATAATTCCGACAGTAATACAGCAAGTCCATTTGGACTCTACAATTTATTTTACCAGTTTTCCTTTTTTATCTATTTATTGAACTTCTTTAATGGAAATTATCCATATGTCATACTGAGCATGCTTAATTTATTTTGCATTTCCTTTGTAGCTTCATTTTGTGATAGAAGTCAACAAAAACTCTAAAAGTACAAAACAGGAGACCAACATCTTAAAAACATGGATGTCCTAAGGGAAAGCACCCACGAACAACAACTATAAGTACTTGAAAACTGTAAAGGCAGGTTATCAAGATACATTTCTAGATCTCTTTACTATACTTATTTCGCTAAAAATTTGATATGTACCTAAATATACACAAACAAACAAACAAACAAACAAATAAATAATGCGGGCTGGGTCCAGGGGGTCAGACCTCCTGCTGCCACAGATGTTCTGGATAGCAGGGGCCCAGGAGGGACTGCTTTGTCTTGTAGATCTCCAGCAGGCTCCTAGTCACCAGGCTATCCTAGCAAGTTCAGCCTCAGGTAATCAGGCGGTTCAGCTCTTAGTGATTTCAGCTCTCAGTGATTTCAGCTCTTAGCCTGCTAGGATTTGCTGTGGCTAGCTCAGGGAAAAAGAGACGAGAAGGCCGTGTAGAGGTTCCACAGAATGGTTTAATGCAGGTTCTGTGAAGGGGTGTCCAGTGACGGCTTCTTCCGACGAACTGGGCAGAAGTAGGGGTTTTTATAGGGTTAGTTAGGCAAATTAACCAATGGTTTAGGGTCAGGGTGAAATAACCTATAGTCTTAGGACATCTAGAATGTAGCCAATAGTGTTACAGAGAGATAAGAGTGGGTCTTGAGGCGGGAAGCAGTGAGCCTAGTCCATGACTAGGCATTTCCTATCTCCAAGGAGGCCTAGCAGCAGGCTCTGCGACTGTAACAAATAAGTATATATATAACACAATTTATTTCAAGGAAAAGTCCACACAGCTATATTTGAAAAGCAAATATTTCAGTTTATGCTCTGTTCCAGTCACCACAGTATGACTATTTATTAGTGTAGTGAATTTATGAAAAAGAAATGCCAGCTGCCTCATTACATCATACTGAAGTGTTCCAAGATCTGACACAGATGTTTTGGATCATAGAATTGAGGGAAAAAATTGGGTGTACCCATATTTATGCAGCCTGGTGAGAGAATACATTCCAGTAACTTAAGGTTACTTTGAAAGAGTCTTACATATTTATCTCAGTTGATGTTCAATTGAAACAAAAATCTTTCTGATAGAGGGAAACTTTATTTAAATGGCTCCAGAAAAGCACAGCCTATACTTTTGCTATGCTTTCTATACACTCGTTATCTTTTTGTTGGCCATAAAGATGTTAAACTTTATAGTCTGAGAGGAACAGAGCTCTTTCATTTGAACTAATGGGCTTCTAATGAATTTTTTGAATGCTAATATGTCTACAATACATTTCATATAGTTCATACATAATGATCTACTTCTAAAATGGGTCTGTGTAAATTAACTTTGAAAGGTGTACATGCTGGTCTTTCACCCAGTAATTGCATGATGTGAACCCCCACAGCAGCTGATTTCAGAATTCACCCTGGCTGATTCTTGCTGGTGGAAATTTGCCACGACTGCATCATTTTCCAACAAACCACATGTGCATGACAACAGTGAGCAAACAATTGCTTAAAACTTTTAAATATAATTTTTAATTTGACATAATAGGCTTTTCTTTCAGTGTTCATATTTCCATGACAAAGCCTGGGGAATTGGGGCACTTCTGCAAACAAGCATAAGCTCTGGACATCATCAGTGGGGGAGATGGCCTTGTCCCTCCTCTCCTCAGTGCTCCAGGCTTGCACAATTTCTGTACTGCCTAGAACTTGGGATTAAAACTGTGACAGTCATCATTTTGGAAAACTCATTAAAATGCTCCCATTTATTTCTTTTTAGCCCTGAGCAAAGCCAATGCCCATCTTATGTTTTCTCTAACAAGACAGCAAGGGGGGAGGAAAATAAACCTCTAGTCATGATTTATGGAAACAATAACACTTCCTTGAGTTTTCAAAACATCTGAAAGCAAATGTCATGCCCCTGCCTCCTCTCCAGCTCTCTGTGATGTTTTCCATTCTCCTGTGTTACAAAGACTAGTAAAGACTGAGTCTCAGGAAAGACGTGTTGTGGTAAAAGTATTTCTTCTTTAATCTAATATTCTCCATCAAGGACACAAATCACTAGCTATGCAACATTTGAAAACTACAAAATTATTGCAGATTCAGGCCTTGAAGCCCTTTTGTTTTCATGGTTCATAGACAGAAATTCTTGACATATATACAGGAGATAGATCCATTTAAATTCTCTCCCTCTTCCTTCTTCCTGTCGTTGCTGCTTTTAGACAAGTGATTTTTTGAAAAATGTGTGACTTTTTCTAATCATCCTTTTATAGGGTAAGGTTTTTTTGTAGCAATAAAAGGCCGGCAAGGAGGAATTATGCAGCTTCTATTGTAAGAAAATGTAAAATGATTGCAGTTTTATGTGGGGTGAGGACACTTAGAGGAATGTGAAGTCTTTATCTGCAGATGTGAGTTAATGCTTTGTTTAGACTGTGGCTGCCAGAGGAAGATGTGAATAAACAGAAGGTCCTACTTTCCATAAGGAGCAGAAATTTTACTTTTTAATCTTGTTTCCAAATTAACTCAAAGGTGAGAAATGGACTTTTATTTTTGCATGTATTTGAAAAAAAAAGGAAAAAAGTTTCAGAACTTAGTAAGTGGTTGGGAATATAGAAGTGCAATGGTGATGTTATTACACACAGTACTACTGAATCACAGGAAAAGGTTATGGTGTACTTACAGAAAGCATACATTAGCACAGATCCATAGAATGTGGTTTTCAGGAATGAAGTAACTTACGCAGAAGGGAAAATAGCAACTACTATGAATAGGGAAAGTGTATCACTATGCTGTCTGCAAGGGTATTTATTTTAGGCTGTTTGTAGCTATCATCTCAATTTGCTCTTCCTTCCCTGAGTGTTCCTCTGTGTGATTTGTTTTCACAGCCCCCTGCCCAGATTCAGAGGCAGAGAAACACATAGGTTCAAAGGAATGACAATGAGCATTGTCAGAGAGGCAAGAAAATTGAGTCCTTGCTCTGGCTGCATGGCCAAGAGCTGCAGGAGCTAATTGTGTCAATGGTAATGAGATCAAGCAGGCAGCAGATGCTCACGTGCCTTTACAATCCAAATCCCACCAACAAATTCCTCCCACAGAAACTTTGAGGGATGTCTTGGCACCCTGGAGATGGTGATAGACCTGGTCTCAGCCACATGCCACCTGCTAGAGCCATCGTTAAAAAAAGAGAAGGAGGGAAGAAAGTGCCTATTATGGTAACGAAGTTGTTTGCTGATTCTTGCAATGACTTTATGGCACTAGTTTTACCATACTGCAGCTATTGAACAAAAATAAAAAGGAACATCTGATTCTTTATAGAGAAATATTTTCATTGAGCACTGTTAACCACTTACTTGGGAAGCCAGATGTTCGGTATATATTACACATTCTGCTGAAAAACCGTGCCTGCCTTTTTCCCATTACAGCTCCCACTGTGTCTGCTTCCTCCAGCAGTTTTAAATTTTCACGTGTTTTCCCATTACACTGGAGCAGGGAGCATGTTTTCCTCTTTTCTTCCCAGAAAAACCAAGAAGAAAAAAATGCAGATACCTATTTGGAGTACTGTATAAATATTTACAGTAAAATGAAATAGACAACATATTTGTTCCTTATTCACAAAGCAGGCTGGGTGGCAGATTGTGCCTGAGGTTTTGAAGAGAGAAAGGCAATTATGGGTTCCTTAAAGACAATACTTTTTAATGCAAGCTTGCTAAATTCTGCAGTAGAGAGAGGTTTAGATCCTTCCAGGAAATATTTACCCAATAGCATCTGTTTCTGGAGAAATCTGATGAAATGTCCTTTTTTGCCACAAAACTTTGTGTCCAGCTTTGCAGTCCTGTGGGGCTCAAGCTCTTCAAGACATTTTTAAGTGACTCTGAAACTGTTCAAAATCTTTCTGGGCACCAGGCTGGTTCCCTGTCAGCCTTGGCACCAAAATCATAAAATCATTAAGGTTAGAAAGAGCCTCTAAGACCATCAAGTCCAACCATCCACTTAAAGCTGGCAGATTCACCAGCACCTTATCTACAAAGAAGGCAAAAACATCTTAAAAGCTCTGGAGTTACCTCTGGCTCCACCATGGCTGAATATGGCTGCACTCTGGCTATGCTGAATATGATTGACCCTTTTCTTCTCGAGAGACCTGGACATCCTTGGAACATTTTAGTCACCAGCAGTTGCTGGAAGTAGGTACATGAGTGGATCTGGATCATTTGGCTTAGGCTGTCAGTGGAAGACTGAACATGTGCTTTTTTCTGGTAAAAAGACTCTTGAAACACCAATTAGGCTCCTTTTTTAAACTCACAGGGGTAATGGAGGATGTTACAGCTCCATGAAAAGTTTGGGTTGAGCCAGTAATTTGACAGACTATGTATTGCAACCCTGACTAAATTCACATCTACACCAAACTTCAAATCTTTTATTTCACAGAAACCCCACTCCTGCAAAGAAAATGTCTCACATGCAGCTGCCTCTTTCTGCTCTTTATAAAGAGTGGCCTTGAAAGTATCATCACATCCTAGATAGTGTGTTGCAGCGTACAAGAGCAAAAATTTGTCAAAGCAGAGTAGCAGCAGTTTAAGACACAGAAAGCCTTTCAAATTTATTAATTTAAATTTCAAATTTATTAATATAAAATATTTCAAATTTCAATGCATGTGGTGCATGAGTTTGCTAACATCTGGAATAAAACCACATGTTGGAAATCCAATGCCAGTACACAACTTTGTAGGACTGAGCTGAGAGCACAGATGTTGCTGATACTTTTTTTCCTGAGGGGAAAAAAGAGGTCTGGGATTTCTGCCTGCAATAGTGACCACCTCAGCCCCATGGTGGCTGCGCCACTGGGGAACAGGAGGTGAAAGAGAACCTTTGTTCCTTGAATTCCACTTTGCATGTACCAAAGGGTATGGCCACTGTTCTCTGAAACCTTTGGCTCTCTGCATTTTATGCACTTCAGCTGCAGGCATGATAAGAAAGAAAAGACGATGCCTTCGGAAATGGGCAGTTATATCTGTTGTACACAACAGGACCTACAGCTCGGTTTGGGCAGCTTTGTAAGAAAGTGGAACAGGGCCACACAACATTACGTTTGTTGGCTTAGGTGCAGTGAGAAAGAAGTGTGTTGTAGTCCCAACTCTTGCCTTTTATCCCAAACATACGTAATGCTCAAACCCTCTTTTGGCTCTAGCATATGTATTGTTCTTAAAGGCAGTTTGGGGTAAACAGCTATCAGTTAGAGACATTTTACTTCATACTTTACAAGGCAATAACTAAATAAAATTACAAATGCATTAAAATGATCAAACAATGGAATTTCCATTGTATACTATGCCATATTAACTAATCCTCAAAAAAAATTCAAAAGCATCTGCTGATATATTGCAGGCATTTGTTTATACTAGAGATCTAGTAAATTGTAAGAATTATGCATATTTCTCTTTTTCACTTGGTAAACCTTTGAAAGATAAAAATTTTATTGGTGCAGAAAGAGACAAAATATCTAAGTACTTACCATGCATGGAACATGTATGGATTTAACTCATGATTTATAGACACAATGCTGCATTGCAAAACTGCCTTGGAAATTTACTCATGCAGCAGAAAACATGATCTGCTGCCCTTTGCTACGATGATTGATGATAATGCAAAACCTAATTTTAAACTCACATTTCAAACACTTTTTCTCCCATCAGCAGGTGCATAGAATTTGGTGGTTTGATGTATTTTAATGACCCATCAGATCTTTTATTTAAACAAGTTGAAAAAATGAAAATTATAAGTCAAGGCTCTGAACTAAATTTCTGTGTTTATTCCTTCTTCTGAGTCTTGGATTTTGTTCTAGGGCTTTGACTGGTTGTTTGTTGGGGCAGGAAAATACTTTTTCCTGGTACAGCTATTACCTTTACTAAAGCCTTCTGGATGTCTCTGAGGTGACAGAGTGGCCTTTGAGACAGCTCATGGAGGATGCTACATAGTAGGGGCAGAATTCTGGTGGGAACAGATACTGTTAAGACAGATTATCTTCAGCAGGAAGTACTGTAGGGCTTAGGTGTACATGCATACAGTCAAGATATAGGTTTTGTGGAGGTCAGAATTGATAACATTACATGGACTTTTGCTTTTCTGATTTTTCTGCCAGAATCCCTGACCCCATTTTTGACTGCCTTTTTATGTGAACTAGGTAACTGATGTCTGAGACACATTGTTTAATATTCCACAGATCAAAATATGTGCTCTGTCTTAACTAAGAAGATTCTGATGCAGAGGCCATATTTTTGATATTCCAAGGTGCTGGAAAAACCCAGCTCTACAGAGTCGGGGCAATTGAGAGGTGTTTTAAAATATTTTATTCCTGATTTTATTAGTCTCGTAGAAGGGTGAGAAACAGAAAATATTACATGCAATGCCATTCTATCAGAAGCCAATCTATTTCCTGGTTACAATATATTATAAATGTTTTTCAACCTATTAGCTTTTGCCATACAATGCTGCTAATACTTCTAACATCAATCCACTTCTCACACCAAGGGTCTTTTCTGCCTTTAATATCTCTTCAAGTAAGTCACCCTCTAATGTCCCTCAGTTCTGAAAAGAACATCAGGTATAAGCATGACTGATGAGATAATAGATTGGACAAATACAGCATTAATTTGTGATGAGTTCTATTAAATGGTTGTCTATGCAAAAAAATTGACCAAAATGCCAGCTTTCTTTTGCCCACTCCAAAGAACAGTATCACATTTACCTTTGATCAGCTTTTTGGGCCCAAGAGTGAGTATGAAATCGCAACGCTCATTTGCCTACGAGAATACTCCTCACTCAGTCTAGACTCATGCTGCAGATGGAAGTATTAGTTTTACTTTGGGAAACAGGCTTGTTGAAGAGAGATGGAGGAAGAGGAGAGAGGAAGAAAGAAGCAAAGGGAGAGAAGCAAAAGGGAGAGACAAAGCTCCTCAGTTTTGTTGTTCATTGTGACGGAAATATTCTTTTAAGATACATTACTTACTTAGGAAGACTTGTCTTTCACATTCATTGCACAGGTGTCAAATCAAATTTTATCTTGCAATGTCTTGTGCAGTGGAGCATAGCTCTCGTGACATTTTGTAACATATGCATAACATAAGGTAATAAATCATACAGAAGTGAATAAAACCTCATTTGTGTGTATGTGTCTTGAGGAGAGGAATGAACCAAATGGCACAGTATTAATTTTACTGTGCTTCTATCATTGTTAAGAAAATATTTTTTTTCTCTCCTGTCCTTGCTGAGGGACTATAGTTCTTCAAAGCAGAATTCTTTTTCACCTAATTTTTGCATATATATTATGCTTGTAGGGGATCATAAACTTTTAGAAGGAAATATAGGCTTGAGAGCTCAGTAAAACTCCTCAGAGTAACAGGACAGACTTTAAAGTGTATCAGCCACAGAAATAAACCTCCTTTCATCTAACAGAAATAAACCTCCTTTCAGCTAAGTGAAAAATAATTACTCTGTTGTGCAGCTGTGGCTTCTGAAGCAGTACTGTAGGCAAATGAAAATACAATTTAGAGTCAGTTTGTTTTTCTTTGGTACATCAGCGAAGAATTGGAGTGCAACTTTTGGGAAGAACCTTGTGGTGAATAGGTCTGTTTTAGGTGGGAATAACTGAGATTAGTCTCCAGGAGGCCAGCAGCGCTCCGGTCATGTGCCTAAAGAGCACTCACAATACCACAATCACTAAGAAGCATCTGCTCCCTGCACGTGGGACTCTCTCTTTCCTTTGTGAGAGAAGTCTGTCATGTCAAAGGTGGACTGGAGTTTAAGAGACTTTCAGACAAAACTCTTTCACTGGTTGTTGGAAATAGCAACCTCGGGAGTGCTGTGATTGCTCCTAAGCACCCTAGAGAAGCATCACTTCTAGAAGTGCTACACACTTAACACACTTAACAATTGCTTCATCTAAGCAAACAATCTGAAGATATGTTCCTCCTCATTCGCAACATATCAAATGAAAAAATACAAAAAGAAAATTGATACTTTTTCCTTTCTTTAGTTCATAATTCAGGTAAGGACTATTGTGCCAGTAATATTTTATCATTATAAGTGCAAGTGGTCAGTTGCAAGACTGTGGACTTAAGTGATAATATGGCATGTAATATGACTGATGAAGTTGTAAAATAAAAAAGAAATTTGAAAAGGGAAAAAAAGAGGTGCTGTGATTTCTACTGGTAGCTATCCTGCTCTCTATTATTATACACAGTGTGTCTCTGAGAAAGACCAATGTGACAAAGTGGAATTGCTACTTGGCAAGTGATACAAATTGCATAAAGCAAGTTCTGCATATCTAAGTCTACTAAAGAGTTCCTTGGAAGAATATGTAATCATTTAAAAGTATACATAATAGTTTTAAAGCAGTGGAATTATTTTTACTATGAATTATTCATCTCCTGTACTCATCATGTAAAGGGTTGGTGACTTCTTTTATCAACAAAATATTTTTTATTGACACTAAGAACAGCATTTAATTGAAACTCTTTCCCCAATTATCGTCAGAAAAGAGTTTACACTTGTACTTTGGAAAAATGTTTTAGGAAGATTTATCAGAGCTGCAAAAAAGCTGTCCATGAACTAATGGAATTATACTATCTTTGAATTCTCTCCACCAGAACTTAGAATGGTCACTAATTCCTTTCTTTGCTCTTTTGGTGTTTGCAAAGGGGTTCACTAAAGCCTGAATTGATATAATTATTGGCTTGGATTGTTAGAGATTTAGGCCAGATGGCTATGGGTTTCTAAAGTCCCAGTTGCTTGTGTTAGCTTTTCTAGTTTGCCTATAGGGTTTGGGGATCAGCAATTTGAAAGGGCTGCAAACTTGTAAAACAGTATTATTCATGGGGGCAGAATGTTCATCAGCGTGACCCAGTACTAAATACATTCATTATGGGCATTTCTATTCTGCACAATTTGCCACACGGTGCTAGTTTGTGGAAGAAAAAAAAAAAGAGACAATGGCTTATAAAATGCTTTTGAATGCTTAAAAAGAAGGAGAGTTCACACTGAGCCTCCTCTGCTTTCTTTTTCAGCAGAAACCTTCTTAGTGACTTTGGCTGAGCTCTGCTTAGAGTAAGTAAATTGGGCAAATAAGAGCAATAACCCTACATTTTTGGATATGCCGTGGAGGGAATGTAAGAAAGGGGGAAGAGCAGTAAAGGAGTGATTGTATCCTTATGGACAACACTAATAAACAAATGGACAAAGTTAGCAGAAAAACAAAGAGAAACATAGCAAGCCTGTGGATAAAATGATAAAAGCATATGTAAAAAGGAAGTAGAAGTCACCAGATTTATTTGAAGTGAGAAGAATGCATCAGCTTCCATGTCCTGAATGCAGCCTGAAGCTCACACATGGATCTGTAACGTTTCTGGTGTGCACAAAATACATGCTCGACTCAGACATAAGATTATATTTTTGTGCACAAATGTGTGGGAGTGTAAATAGTTTTCTGCAACATCAGAGAGGGGAGGAATTCATTATTTTCTAAACAATCTGTCTTGTGGCTTCTTTTCCTTTAAAATGCTTGGCATGTAGAAGGTGTGCTTAGCACAGACTGTCACGGTGGAGCATGAAGTGCTATTTCAAATAGGATGAGGAAGATCATCTGAAGTAGCACTGGAACAGCAAATAAGCTCAGAGACAATCGCACACATGAACACACAGAGGAACGGGTCTCAGGCGGAGGCAGCTGCGCTGAGGGCAGAGATGCTGCGAGAGGCAGCCGGGGAAGGACCGGAGAATGCGAAATGTTCCTGACTTGGGAAGGAGGACAGGTTTCATGGAGTGGAGGAGCTCTCGCAGGGCGCCGGGCAGGAGCACATATATTGGGAACATGCAGGTTGTAGGCAAACAAGCAGCAAGACGCTCTTGCGGCACGGATAGCGAGACGTCACCCCCAGCTCTTTTACTAAGCAAACCCACTTAAAAGCTCCCAGCGAGTTAAACAAGGAGTAACCTAAAGTATGTAAATAAGGAGCGCGATCGCATTTCTCGCGGCAGGAAGGGGAGGAATTAAAATCACAAAACCCCGCTTGAAACTGCCATGAAAATTCGGGGGGTGGGGAGGAAAGACATTGATTTAAAGTGGCCCATTAGTCATTTGTACCCTCAACCCCCATTCTTGGCGGCGAGCGGGTGCTGGCCGAGAGGCCGCCCGCGCCCCCGGTTCCCCCGCCCCGGCGCGCCGGGCTGCGGGCCCCCTCCCCTCTCCTTCTCTCCCCTCCCTTCCCCTCCTCTCGCCTCCTCGGCTGATTGGCTCCACTGGGCTCAGCACAGGCCGGGCAAAAGCTTTGTCTGGGGACTTGGAGTGAAGTTGCGGAGGATTTTAGGCTGGAGCCGGCGAGGGAGGGCGTTCAGTCCAGCGGCGAGTGCGGAGAAGGACGGCAGGACGGGCTGCAGATCCATCCCGCCAGCTCCCGGCGGTCCCTGGATGCTGACGGCGGGAGAGGAGCACGCTGCCCCGGAGCATCTCAGCCTGGAAGAGGAGCGCTGAGTCAAATGAGAAAGCGTGGATTGCTTACAGATAGTATCTGGATGTCCCGGCACGGTGTGTATACAAAAAAGTTTTCTGATCTGTAAGCTATTAATACTTGGCTGGCTAGAAAAGGCGTTTTCAAGCTGGAAAGGACCAGATGTGCTTTGGATTTAAGGTACAGAAGGAAAGCAAAATAATTGCTTTTTAACTTACTGGGAGAAATTAATTGCAAAAACTTACAAATGTATCGGATCGACGGTAAAATGCACTTTCTATTCATTTTTGCACTGATCATAATATATTGCAATAATGCTGTGCTGGGCAAGAATTTGAAATACAGGATTTATGAGGAGCAGAGGGTTGGATCAGTAATTGCAAGACTATCGGAGGATGTTGCTGATGTTTTATTAAAAATGCCTAATCCTTCCTCAGTTCGATTTCGAGCCATGCAGAGGGGAAATTCTCCCTTGCTTGTAGTTCGTGAGGATAATGGAGAAATCAGCATAGGAGCTAAAATTGATCGGGAACAACTGTGCCAGAAAAACTTAAACTGCTCCATAGAGTTTGATGTGATCACTCTGCCCACTGAACATCTGCAGCTTTTCCATGTTGAAGTTGAAGTGCTGGATATTAACGACAACTCTCCGCAGTTTTCCAGAGCTCTTATCCCTATAGAGATATCAGAGAGTGCAGCTGTAGGAACTCGGATCCCTTTGGACAGTGCTTTTGATCCAGATGTGGGAGACAACTCCCTTCACACTTATTCCCTTTCTGCAAACGATTTTTTTAGCATTGATGTGAGAACCAGGACTGATGGTGCTAAGTATGCAGAGCTGATTGTGGTTAGAGAGCTGGATCGCGAGTTGAAGTCAATTTATGAACTCCAACTCACTGCCTCTGACAAAGGGGTGCCTCAGAGATCTGGGTCATCCCTCCTGAAAATCAGCATTTCTGATTCCAATGACAACAGCCCTGTGTTTGAGCAGCAGTCATATATTATCCAGCTCTTAGAAAACTCTCCTATTGGGACTTTGCTCATAGATCTCAATGCTACTGATCCAGATGAGGGCGCCAATGGGAAGGTTGTGTACTCCTTTAGCAGTCATGTGTCTGCCAAAATTATAGAAACTTTTAGGATAGACCCAGAAAAAGGTCATCTAACCTTGCTGAAGCAAGTGGACTACGAAGTAACCAAATCCTATGAAATTGATGCTCAGGCTCAGGATATGGGGCCAAATTCTATTCCAGCTCACTGCAAAATTATAATTAAAATCGTGGATGTGAATGACAACAAGCCAGAAATCAACTTAAATCTTATGTCCACAGAGAGAGAAGAGGTAGCTTATATTTCTGAGGGGTCACCCCTGGACACCTTTGTTGCCCTGGTCAGAGTGCAGGATAAGGACTCTGGTGTGAATGGAGAGATTGCTTGTAAGCTCCATGGGCATGGCCACTTTAAACTTCAAAAGACTTATGAAAATAACTATTTAATCCTGACTAATGCCACTCTAGATAGGGAAAAGAGATCTGAATACATCTTGACTGTAATAGCAGAGGACAAGGGAACGCCAAGTCTCTCCACAGTGAAACATTTTACTGTCCAAATCAGTGATGAAAATGACAACCCACCCCGCTTCCAGACAAACAGATATGAAGTCGTTATCTTGGAAAATAACTCTCCGGGAGCATACATCACATCGGTCACGGCCACAGACCCAGATCTAGGTGACAATGGGCAGGTGACATACACTATTTTGGAGAATTCTGTTTTGGGAAGTTCTATAACCACCTATGTGACCATCGATCCCTCCAATGGGGCGATCTATGCTCTGCGAACCTTTGATCATGAAGAAGTAAATCAAATTACCTTCATGGTCCAAGCTAGGGATGGAGGGAGCCAGCAGCTCGTTAGCAACACCACAGTTGTACTTACCATCATTGATGAAAATGACAACGCTCCCGTCATCGTGGGGCCGGTGCTACGCAACAGCACAGCAGAAATCTCAATCCCTAAAGATGCTGAAATTGGCTTTCTTGTCACCAGGATAAGGGCTACAGACAGAGACTCTGGTATGAACTCTGAACTCAGCTGCTCCATAGCAGCTGACAAGGAAAACAGCATCTTTGTGATGGATCCCCAGACTTGTGACATCTCTATCAATGTGAGTGTTGATTCAGTTCCAGCAAAACAATGGGAGTTTTTGGTGATAGTCCAGGATAAAGGCAGCCCTCAGCTTAGTGCTAAAGCTCTTCTGAAATGTACCATTTTGGAACATGTTTATTCATTTTCAAGCACTGAAGCAACTTTGGTAAGCCAGCCCTCCCTGGACATCTCCATGATAACGATTATATCCTTAGGATCAATATGTGCCGTGTTATTGGTTATTATGGTTATCTTTGCTACGAGGTGCAATCGAGAGAAAAAGGACACCAGGTCTTACAACTGTCGCGTGGCCGAATCAACCTACCAGCACCATCCAAAACGTCCCTCCAGGCAGATCCACAAAGGGGACATTACACTGGTGCCGACAGTTAATGGCACTCTACCCATCAGGTCTCACCACAGAGCTTCGCCATCATCATCCCCGGCCCTGGAGAGGGGTCAAATGAGCAGCCGGCAGAGCCACCACAGCCACCAATCACTGAACAGCCTGGTGACCATCTCCTCGAACCACGTGCCTGAAAATTTTTCCCTGGAACTCACCCATGCTACACCAGCTGTTGAGGTAAGGTCCAGACCTTGGTTCTGCACATCCATTTATGCAGACACTCATTTAGAAGCATACACACACCCCTGCGTGCAATCTGTGAGAGCAAGAGGCAGCCAGGTCTATGCCTCATGGGAATGTGTCACGGATTTCTCTTTGATGTCACAGCTTTTCAGTTTTGCTCCAGTATCAACAGATTCCACTACTCTGAGGAACAGGGTTAAATCTTTTGTTAATAGCATTATTCCTTGGTTCTTCCCTGTAAGGTCAAAAATATGGAGTAGAACATAGTGCTCTGCACTGGTTAACTGTTCTCTCTTTCTTCCTTGCTTTCCCTCTCCCTCCTCTCCATACAGCTCCATCTGAGAAAGAGTGCCTGAGTATATTCACAAACAATCCAGGAAATTCTTTTATTAATGGGGGTGCAGAACTAAAACAATCTGACACAATCTGAGTACAGCTGCAGTAACATGATCATCGTATCTCAAACTTTGAGACTCCCTGTCTCAGTTTTTACTGCAAATGCAAGGTCATGGCTTAAATAAATGAGAGCTGTGTCCTGGTAACTCTTTACGTGTAAAGCAAGGCTGTTTTGTCTTGAATTAGGATCCTGGAAAGTAAAGACATGATTCTAATATATTAAACCAAAACAAATCTTCACCTCTGTTTAATTGCTTGTTTTACTTGATAAGGAATTAATTATTATCAGTTCAGAGGCTAATGAACAGCAGTGAACTTCCTCATTTTACAGAGTTTTCAGATGTTTCCTGTGTCACGCATTACGCTACCAAATCACTGCATTATATATGTGCAGGAATTTGATTTAAATTAATCTTAAAGGAGAAAAAAATAAACCACAAACAAAACCTGAGAATTAAATTAGTGGTTTTACAGCTAGGAGCTTGAGTTTTCATTTCAAGGAATCAGTCTTTTCACCTTTTCATTAGCAGGTTTCTCAACTTCTCTCGATGCTTCACCAGGGCCAGTATCAACCAAGGCCAAGTTTTCGAGGAAACAAGTATTCCAGAAGCTACAGGTAAGAATCCAGATTTTTCTGTTACATATGAATGTACATGGATCAGAAAATATAGACATGTATTTTGAAACAAAAAGTAGACTATAGCATGCTTGAGATAATGTAGTTCTCCACAATTCTCTTTACAGATATGCCCTACAAGATATGGATAAATTCAGCTTGAAAGACAGTGGCCGGGGTGATAGTGAAGCTGGAGACAGTGATTATGATTTGGGAAGAGAGTCTCCAATTGACAGACTTCTTGGGGAAGGATTCAGTGACCTTTTCCTTACAGATGGGAGAATTCCTGCAGGTAAGAGCACAAGGGAAGCTGAGCAGTTTATTTACAGTTTTGCTTGGCTGTCACTTTGATAAAACTACTACTGAGAGAGCAAAAATTCTTTAGCTTTCAAGTCCTATATTTCCTTCCTTTTTTACTTTGCTTCATGATAAATACTGAGCTGAAGCCTTGGTGCATCTACTAAAATGAAGTCTCAGATACAACTGCAAATCTACCCAGAGCAATACCTACTTTTTTTGTTACTCACATAATGAGCTGGCTCCAGATTCCTTCTAAAAGTATGCTCCAAGTCCTTAGATTTTAATGGCTGGGTGGATGTTTTTGCAAAGCCAGGCAGTTGTGGTTTGTTAAAAATACAGTGAACTATAATTTGGGAGATAGGTTTTCTGCAGTGGATATCCATATGATATAAACTTTTACCATTTAGAAATTGAGTGTGAAAGTGAACTAGAAGTATGGATTGGAGAAGAAAGAAAAGTGGTTTTCCCTCTGAAAAACTGATCTTGAGTAGCAAGGAAAGGTTCTAAATATTTCTCAGATTTTAAATCTTGCAACCCTGATTTCTGGAAGCAAGAGCTTAAGAGGTAAAATTCAGGGGCAGAGGGCAGAAAAGAAAAGAAATTGGAAAAGGGTGAGTGGCAGTAGGATAAATACACATATACATATCCATGTGTATGAAGTATTGCTTTTAAATTTTATGCCCAAATAAAAGTTGAATAAAAGGTCATGATAATTCATGCTTAGTACAGATAGAAGAATTTTGTAATTACTTTAATAATTATACAGCCTCTGGTTGTATACCCTAGGTCTTGTTCTTACTTCAGATCATATTTCGTTTTCTCTGTATAACCGGAGGGCCAGATAATTTCAGTAGGGTTCACTGAACCAAGTTTATAAATTTAACAAGTTTACTAAAGTAATTTTATAAATGGAGGCCCTTTGCTTTGGGGGTGGTGCAGCAAATGCCCTTCCTAGTGACCCCCATGTATTAACCAGGGTTGTTATGTTAGACAAAACAGAACACCAAAAGTTCAAACTTTTTTCTTATATATTTTGACTTTAAAATTTTCTGTGCTTATTTTGCTCCAGTCTAGGTCTTGTATCACATACCTGGTAATTCATCTACCTCCTCAAATGTGCTCAAAACAGGAGGCCTTCAAGAGTTACTCTGTTTTCAGAATCTTTAACCTAAATTTGGACTTCTAATACATTTTTATCCACTTCCTCCCTAGCTCCTATTACTTATTCCTTTGCCAGCTAGCATGAGGCATGTCTCATTCTTTCCTAAGCTTTTGCAAGGAGGCAGGCAGGGATCCGCTGGAGCTCTCAGTTGGCCTGGGGAACTTGAAGTGCAATGGTGTTTGCACTGGCATCCAGCCCTGCTGCTGCCAAGGAAGTGTGATCCCTTTACAGTGGACAACTGAGGGCTGCCAGCAGACAGGAATGGTTGTCCTCTTAGCTGACTGAAATGCCCATGACCCATTTTCAGCTCTTACAATTCCCTTTCTAAATAGTAAGCCTAAGGATAGGATTTCCAAAAATGCCAGGCTAATGAAATTCAAAGTAAGGGAAACTTGTCTCAGTACAGACAGAACTGGATTGGGCTGTCTAGATGGGTATTTAGTCTCACCCAGATGTCCATTTACTGCTATGCATAGCCTTAATCCTTCAGATAAATTTGTTGAACCTGTTCAGATGAGACCTGAATTGATCTACAATCCCAATATATGACAAGGAAAAGAAAATTTCCTGAAGGTTTCATGTTCTTCATTCTGAAAGTTTTCTGCATTATCAGTCTAAACACAGGCAAAAATGCTCTGGGAAGGTCCTTTCAGTTTGTCTGTTTAAGATGGAACAAGAAAGGAATGGAGCCAGTCCCTCAAAACTCCACAAATTACATAATCAGAAAGTTCCATAACTGTCCNAACCCACCAAAAAACCCCAAAAAAACCCAAAACAAAACAAGAGAGGGAGAGAAAAAAAAAAAGCTGTTGTGCATCTGGACATTTTTAAATTTATTGCTGATTTAAGGACAGATTGTGTCACCACTCAGTTACTTCAGAGTATCTTCTGATCTTATGTTCAGGAAAGTCAGAATTTATTATTTTAAACTAAAACTATTCCCGATAACAACAGCTGCAAAACTGATGCTCAGACAAACGTTGCAACTAATGAAATGCTAGTCCACTGAAAGTATCTAATGAATTTCAAAGAGTCTTAAAGAAATCTTCTTATTTAGAAGTGTAATCACCATCCTCACCTTCTGGGTTAATTTGAGAACTGGTCATGAATGACTTAGATATCTTTTGACAGTTCTAACTGTTGGGCATTTTCTGTAAAATGTCATACATAGGAACAAACACTTGCAGGCATTTCATTCACTTATATCAAAACTTCAGCCACTGATATATTCTAGTTTGCTTTGTTTGTTTGAAACTTTCTGGATCCGCAGTTATTTTGCAGTAGATTGTGCATCCAGGCTGCAGTCTGAACTTGTAATATGGAAGAAATTCATACTGTTGCATGCATGACATAGAGAAAGTTTATACTCATAGGAATGGAAAGGCCATTAGGAAAGAAAACAATATGATAGGCTTTGTAAACCGCAGAAATACATAGTCCTGACAGTATGAGAGTAGGACTTTATAAATCAGTAGCACATCCTAAATTGAAACATTCTGTTCAGTTCAGCTTACACCACTGCAAAAATATTTTTTTATAAACGGGGTGGATCCAAAACCAGATGGGAAATGGGTTGAGGGAGCAAGGAAAACTTCCAGGGCATGACAGCAAACATTTTGTATGAAGTCTTTCTTATACTGAGAAAGAACAAAAAATTCTATTCTGTGTGGGATAATCTAACCATTAAGTGATTAGGGCAGGAATTTCTTATGGTCAAAATATGCAAAGAGTCCATCATTTCTGAAAGCTGTCTTCTGAAGTTGGTGACTCAAACCCATTAGTGCCCCAGCAGCACCCAGATATTCTCCAACATATCTGGCAGGTGCACAGACACCTAGCCTGAGGCGAGACTTTGTGTCCTACAATCAGTTTCCTTTGGAGTGAAAAATTTAGTGTCTCTCCTAGCACATCCCTTTCTGCAGGTCTGTCAAATTGGGTTTTGCCTGCTCTGCTTCCAGGAACCATTCCCAGACCTCTTGGAATGTTTGCAAAGGGCTCTTGCAGTGCTCCTTCATGGGCTGGTTTTGACCAGTGTAGCACTCAGGGTTGTAGTCAATTGGCCCATCTCTTTGCTTCTACCTGAGAGATATCAATAAACCAAGAAACTGAGAGCGCAGCTCTGCTGTCTTCTGTTCTTCAGCCTTCATGGCTGACCTGAATTCCTATCCAGCGGCCCTCCTTATGCCAAGGCCTGAGCCAACATGGGCCAGTAACCTGAGCTACAGAGCTGCAAGTGCACCTGAGAGTATAAATCCAGCATAAACACCAGAGTCACGCAGGCTGGGAATTAGACTCTAGGTATTCTGATAGTGGATTAAAATGTAACGGGTTTAGTTAAAAAAGTAATATGGCAGTGGATCACCTTGAGTTCTACATATACTTTGTTGTCAGAACAAAAGAGTTGTTTAATGGAAAAAGAGATCCCTCTGCATGTTATTGTTCTTTGCTCTATATTTCCCCTGTCCATTTATTCCCACTTGATTGCTCTGATATGTCTTGCTAGTTGCATGTGGAAGACTTCTCTAAAACTCAAGTGAGTGCTTGGAGGTAGAAATTTCTTCCTTTTATTTTGTATTTTTAATGAGCTAGACCTCAAAGGGCTTTTGTGGCTTCAAGCCACAAGTGCTTGTTTTTCCACCTGGAATTGACATGTTTATCTTCAGCCTCAGTTAAGAGATTGCATTACTGCCTTACACGAACTGCATTGGTTGTTCTCATTCTTGGCAATGGAGCTACCAGACCATTTGTATTTGCCACCTTCCAGCACAGAGAAGGTGAAACCAAGCATCGGATTTGAACATCTCTGGAGAAGTTCAGTCCTGGTGACAGGAGTGCAGATGCTGTGTGCAGCAGGAAGGGGATGCTTACTCTCCTTGTGTCTCTCTTGCAGCCATGCGCCTGTGCACGGAGGAGTGCAGGGTCCTGGGCCACTCTGACCAGTGCTGGATGCCCCCACTGCCCTCTCCCTCTTCTGACTACAGAAGCAACATGTTCATCCCTGGGGAGGAATTCCCGTCACCCCAGCAGCACCTGCAGCAGCAGCATCATCAGGGCCTCGAGGAGGATGCCCAGGCGGCTGACGCCAGTGAGAAGAAGAAGAGCTTTTCAACATTTGGGAAGGACTGCCAGAGCGAGGAGGAATCAGGGGACACCTGCACCTCCTCCCTCCTCTCCGAAATGAGCAGCGTCTTCCAGCGCCTGCTGCCTCCCTCGTTGGACGCCTACACGGAGTGCAATGAGATTGATCGCTCCAACTCGTTGGAGCGCAGGAAGGGACATTTGCCAGCGAAGAATGTAAATTATCCACCGGGGGTGGCAGCCTGGGCAGCCAGCACACATTTCCAAAACCCTGCCAGCAATGGGCCCACTCTGGGGACTCACTCAGGCGCGCAGCCTTCATCCAAATGGCTGCCAGCCATGGAGGAGATCCCGGAGAATTATGAAGAAGATGATTTTGACAATGTGCTCAACCACCTCAGTGATGGCAAACATGAACTCATGGATGCCAGTGAGCTAGTGGCAGAAATTAACAAGCTGCTGCAAGATGTCCGGCAGAACTAATTGTTTCAAAAGACTATTTTTCCATATTTATGGAAAACTGGAAGGGGGAAAAAAAAAGAAAAGTAGTCTGAGGAGAACTGGCATTGCCAACTAGTTGCATTTATCATAAATGTGTCTGTGTATGTTGAATATTAAAATACTGTATTTTCATATGTACACAATGCAAGTGTGATTATCTTTATCTGTATTTTAAAAATACATTTGTACCTTATATTTATGTGTAATTTAACAAATAAATTTTATTTTTGTACACCTACAGGAAGCATGTTTTCCTAAATGTATATAGATGGTACCACTCTTGTCAAACTTTGAGCCTTCTTTCCACACAGGCATGTTTAAAAAAAAAAGAAAAAAAAAGGATATTGTTTTCCCTTATTATTTCTTTCAAATGTTTCAAATACAAATTCAAAGCACTGAAAAAGTTATGCAAATGCTAGTTTCAGTTAAATGATCCAACACCCTTTTCACAATCTTTTATTCTTATAATAAAGAATTGTGGCTCCCACAAAACCTAAAATGTCCTTTTTTATTTTTATGCTTTTGGTCTGTAGAATCATTTTCTCATTTAATTAATGGATTATTTCAGGTCTTCCTGTCTTTAGCACATAAGTGTTTTCCCCAGTGAACAAATCATGGAATTCAATGATGGGTCTTCCACTGTGATCTCTGCAAAAAATGTAAATTTGTTGTGCTGTTGTTACACTGCAAAGCCAGTTGAAGTCAGCGGTGTATACTTGAAAGACAGCAATAAAATCAGCTCTTCTGACCTCAAGCTGAATTCTGAATTTATGTAAATACGAAAATTGCAATGAACTGCTTTATCTTTGTAAATGACACCAAAATAAAAGGAATGATGCATCTTCCAGAAAAACAGCTATATTTTGCCTCTGCACAGCAGCTACATTTTAAATTTAGCTATATTCTCTGTTGTAAATGTGCCTGTCTTTTATTTGCAAAGTAGTAGAGAAGTGTTTGAATTTCCTAGAAAAGAGCAAGCCTGCAGGTACATTCGCTCTGGCTGCATCCCATCCTTCCATAGTGGGGCTTCTCCGTCCTGAAGCTCAATGAAAAGTCACTTATATTATGATGCCATTGCTACAGAGGCAGTGATGTAACTAATATTGCTCAGATGAAAGCCAGCGTCATCCTTTTAGTTCCTTTTTCCAAAACTAATTTTTGTTAGCCTGTCATGCATAAGGACATCTTTGTAGTAATAAACAAATGGATTTTACAGTTGAGAAACATGGGGTGGGGGGGGGTTCAACCCCCAGTGCTCATTTCAGGAGTGTTAAGAGATGGCCATAAAAATCTGTATTTTTTTTGAATTTATGCAGATGCATATTTTATAGGATATATATATTTTTACCAGAGCTGTGAAAAACTGTTGGAATAATCAAAGTCAACCTGGACATAAACCAGGTTGTTTATCCTGGAGAATCTCACTTGTGAAGTATCTTTTATATATATATATTTATGCTAGATACAAAATTTCCTGCTTAATGTTACCCAAAAAAGGAAGAATTTTGTGGCATGCATAAGCTTAATTTGTTTTCTTTGTGTGCAAGGAAACTTTATCTCCTTAATGGTTTCACAGTGCTGTAGGTGGAACATTTAAAGGTGTGTAGGCATTTGTTGACACCTGAACAATGGAGAGATTCTCAACTTGTTTACACATCAGAAGCTCATGTTATGCTTTACTGGTTAGAAATGCCAGGACCTCACATTGGGAGGTTTGTTACAGCACCTTTGAATTTTAACAGGACTTGAGTCTCATCGAGCTGCTGTCTGTTATTGAGAGGAAGTTGTAACACCTCATTAAATATTTGACAGCTCTTCCCTGTTTTTACCCTTCATTCCTACTAATAGGCATTATTGGCCTCACAAGCCTCACCTGGGTTCCATACTCCCACTCCCCCTCACTCCAGGGGCTCAGACTGGAGCAGGCAGCTGTTCTGTGAGTGTTAGTCCTCTTTGGCCCTCAGGATCGACCCGGGACTGATGTCGTAGCTGTGCCTCCAACCCATATCCAGCTGCTGCTGACAGGAGTCCTTGGATCCTTATCCTGGTTCGTCACCTTGACATGCTGAGGGCTGACAGTGGATCCCTTTGCTAGCACCTCACTAAACCCGCTGCATCCTGGCTCTGTAGGGTTGCACTTTGTTAGTGTGGGTACTGCTCATGCTGAGATTACTCTCAGCTTCTGGTCTTCTTGATGCTTTAAAACGGCAACATCAGCCTGACACTGACACCAGGATGCTGTAACAGTCCTGAAGTTCTCAAGAACATAACTTCCTTCTCCTTAACTAGATTGTTTCTCTCTCATCTCAACCCTCCCCTTGCAGTTTCTCTTTTCTTTAGTGTCCAGTTTTAGCCCTGCTCTCCAAGTTCGCTCACCCTTACCTCATGTTAACTCCTCTTGGCTCTCTCTCTCCATTTCCCTTAAAATCTGACCCACATACTAATCCTGCATAGCCCGTATATATGGTTACAGAGTATATCATATCCCAATAACCCCATCCAAGACTGAATTTCCTAGTTTCTATCTCTTTAGTTGGATCTAGCTAGCACATCCCTCAAATCCTCTCTTGCCCTAATTTTTGGATGTGTAATTGTAATTACTATGTAATTGTAAGCTGCACCGGATTCCTGAATTCCCCTACAACCAATGCCTTTTTTGGGTGCCTGTACAGCATGGAAAGGGCTGACATGCATGGCTAAACCTCTCCCCTTCTGACTTTTCACAGAAGTGGGAGGGTCAGGAAAGCAATTCTGAAGACAAAACTCATGCCTGCCTGGTTATTTGATTCCAGCCCGGGCACACAGAATGTGTGAGTTGTACAGGGTGGTTATGTTAAAATCATACAAGGGGGTAGTTTGAAAATAGTTATTAAACTTGTAGATCGTGTTGACCTGAATAAAACATTGCTGTCTGTTACAAAATCAGCAGCAGAATATATAACTCCCCTCGAAGCGGTGTAGATTCTTCCATAAATAAATGCACATAGCTGATTCTCCTCATTTCTAGAGGAGGAAATATTAGATATTCAGGCTCAGACTCTTTTCTGTCTACAAGCTTGCAGGGCAGCCTGATAAGCTTCATTTTCACAGTCATATCATCCACTAGGGATTACCAACCTGTTTTAAATTTAAAACCCTTAAATCAGTTTATGCCTGCTGGCCTATGTCACACAGATAGTCTCAATGATTTAAAGAGCCATTGTTTGCAGAGAGGACTTTCTAGAAAAAGTAGATTGCAGTGAGTTTCTCTGGTAGCACTAGGCACCCAAATATCATAAAACACATAAGGTTTTCCTAGAGGAGATTTCTGTACCAACACACAGTAATAGTATTTGGTATGTGCATTGCTGCAAGAATCTTATCATATAAAGAGACTAGTCTTCAGCAGGAAGAAAATTTTCTTAGATTATGTCTGAAATGCATTTGAGTTTGAGTTGTATTTATTATTGATAGGAAGCTTATTAAAGGTTCTGTAGATAGCAGTAAATGAGAGAAAAATCTGTCTTAATCCTGCTTGGTTTAGAGTTCCTTTTTTTCTCAGGCTTCCTTTATAAATGAGAGAAATTGTATAATATTTATATAAGTGTATGTACACATATATAAAAAAAAACCTATCACTAAATCTCTTCTGTGTGAAGAACAGGGAAAACTGATTGTATGCAGGTTAAACAAAATATGTAATAAATCCGGATTTCCTGCATTTTGACAGCTAATAGAGAGTTAGAGGTTGCTGGTGTAATTTAAGCACCAAATGAGGATGATTGCCCTGCTCAGATCACAAGTTCCTAGTACTTTGCTAAATGCTTACTAGGTTTTATTGTTCTTGGTGGTATAATGGCAGAAAATGTTGTGAAAATCAGCAAATGGTAATTACCAGAATACTGGTTATCTGTGTAAGTGTTCAAAGCCCAGTGTGGGGCTTTGGTTTGAATGATCTAGTGGAAGGTGTTCTGGACCACAGAAAGGGCTTGGAACAAGATGATCTTTAGGGTCAAACCCAAACAATTCCATGGGCTAGTGGTTCTGGTATTCCTTCTATATATGGAAATGCTGAGACTTTTGAGCAAATACCAAGTTTATTAAGGGATACTCAGCAACTACTTTTCTCCATGCTCATGTAAGTTTTTTATATTCACTTCTGAAATTATTACATTAAAAATGTACTGAAATAACATTCAGAGTTGTCTGATCACTTATTTGTGTTTAAACATTTCTGTCACTGCTGCATCACACTTTGCTATTGAGCTCTCTTATGATAAACACATTGAGAGGATGTGGCTGTCAATAATGTCTTTATAATTGTTGTATCTAAGAACAGCAATAGAAATCAAACAAAAGCCATTACAAAATATTTAACCCTTACCGTTTCCTCCATTTTTTAATGCAATATTTGAATTCATAGAATGACAAGAAGCTTAATTTCTTTCTTTGCAATCTGCAGAGGATTTCAGTTTCTCAAGATTAGAAGGCTTGGAAGTCTCCATTTTTAGCATTAGGTTAACATAACATCTGACCTAGGAGACTACGCAATACATGTGTTCTCTTTCAATAATGCCGGCTGTTACATTTTCAGGCACAATTTCTCTCCTTTCTGTATCTCGGGGTCAAACTCTGCCTGCACACAAAACTTGACCTGCAACACTTTCTTCAATGCAGTTTATATTATTATTATTACTATTATTATTAATACTGCTACTACTATAATTACTTATATCAATAAAAATATTCATAATTAACAACCCTGCTGTATTTTGTATCCTCAGAGCTGCAAATCATAAATGACTGAGCACTTGTAAAAAATAATATTCTGGGATCAAGTAACCTGCTACTGAAAAAAAACCTCTCTGAAGAGACACACAGGAACAGTTTAAACCACACTGTAAAATCTATTTACAGCAGAGTTGGTAAATAATACTTTGTTTAATTAAAACTCAGTGGAGATTCTGGTAGAACTGGGTAATAATTGAAGCTGAAATCTGACCAGTGCATACATTATACAAGCCCTTGCCCGAGGATCAGTGCGGGAAACACTATGAGAAATGACCATCAAACATTTTTTATGGCTCATAGGAAGTATTTAAAGCTTCACCAGGCATCCAGTTTCATTGCATGACTTTGTAATCTACTGCCCAGCTCTGTGCTGGTGAGGTTTGCCACCAAATGCTCATGCAAGACTGGACTCCCAGAGGAAAAGGAGGGATGCATACCGTGCCAAGCATTGGAAAGCAATTGTCTATTCTTCCAGCCTCAACTCCTCATTTGTTTGTTTTTTTTTTTGATCTTTGTGGCTAAAAATATGTGTTTTAAACAGTAAATAAAGGCAGCAGCTTCAATGAGAAAATTTGAAATTGTGTGGTAGGGTAGTGACTAGAAGAGATTGAAATTTTAAGCTTCAAGAGTTTGAAGTTTCCTGTGAAGACAAATGGATTTGAGGCTGGGCTGTCTCATAGCTTAGATAAAACCAAAAGTATACCCTTTTGCATATACCCTTTTGTATATACTTGCATTTTGTGAGAATTGTTCTACACTCTTGTCCTAAAGACAGCAGAGGTAATGGTGGGGTTTTATTTAAGAATAATAAAATTCTTGCTTAAAATATTTTTAAAACATTTGCATTTAATTCAAGTCCAGTATGCAGGGGGTTGTTGTGGCCACATTATTGGAGCCATCACTCAGACTTGTTAAACCTCACATTGCTGGATTTGGCCCATCTATCCAGCCTGTCCAGGTCACTCTGCAGAGCCCTCCTACCTCCAGCAGATGAACACTCACTCCCATCTCAGTGTCATCTGCAAATTGTCTCATGGTGGACTCAATCCCCTCATCCAGGTCATCAGTGAAGGTATTAAAGAGAACTGGCCCCAGCACAGACCCCTGGGAGACACCACTGGTGACTGGCTGCCAGCTGGATGCAGCACGACCTCTCTTGGGGCCCGGTTCCTGTCCAAGCCATGACCTGCCATTTTTTCCAGGAGTATGCTTAGCAGGATTTATGCCTTAAAAGGAAGTATTTTTTCTGCTGTGTATGGAAAATAAAAGTCTCTCATATATGGTACTGTGGTTATAATAACTTGTCTTACCTTTTAAAAATATAAGATTTCAGCAGTGATTGTATTTAGATCTCAGGAGAATTCAGACTCTCCAGTTACTATTCTGTACAGCTAAAACAGCTAAGACAAGGAAAATACTCAAAGTCTAGATGAGAGAAGATTGTGTTTGTGTCTCCTTTTCACAGGTTTCAGCTATCTTGAAATAAATTGGTCTACACATAAAACACATTTGTGACATGTAAAGGTGCATTGCTATGAAAAGCAGGCAAAATGGAGGCGTGTCTGAGCCTGGTAATAACTTTATATATGAAGACTCTTTCTATTCCTGGGTGTGGTAGTAAGAGAAGGTGTTGCCCTTGAAAAAGACCAACTGTAAGACTTCTTGTCTAATGAGCTGAAGGTGCTGCCTGCGTGTGAGAGATGTATGGAAAAAAATCCGTATTCAAATTAATATAGTACTATGCAAGAGGAGAAGGAGAGGAACAGGTTAAAAAAATTGAATTTTCTTGTTGATCAGGCCTACGTTGCTTCAAGTAATGCCCGTTATCCACAATACTTGCAAACTGGGAGGTAACCTGGTTGGCTTTTATAAAAATGAAGACAAACAACTGCAGCAGCATAGTGCACCTCTGGCAAAGAATGATGGACATTTTTTTATTCAAATATAATGGAAACATAAGCTTAGCAAATTGGCAGGCTTGAGACCACTTGGGCTTGTTTTGACCCATCTGGCTTTCTTGAATACTTCAATAATTAGGTCACCTAACTAGAAGGGATATGCTGATTTGTGTCCAGGCTAGAAAAATGTTTGTGGTGAAATGATTTATTTATAATATTTTCAAAATATCAGAGACTGATGCTACAATCCTGGTACATCCTCATGTTCAGATTTTTTTGTGGTTTTGTTTGATATAACTTTGGAAAGTCCTATAATTTAAACTTTTAAATACATTTAGAAAGAGTGTATAATTTGGCCATCTGTAGATTCAGTGGTGCAGTATGTGAATGGGGTTTGCACTGGTTTAAGGAACCAAGTGATGCTATTACAGTCATCCCTTATGATCCTAAAAACCTGTGAAACAAAATCCCTAGCGTAGATGTGTTTGTTGAAGGGCAACCAAAATTCAGGTCTCTCTGATGGTTTTCATCTCACTTACTGTAGCACTTAGAGCAGCACATGTTGGAGTACATAATTCATATGGGAAATAGAGATTTATCATTGAAAACATCTGTTAACTGAAAACTCTGTGGCTTCCTTCCACCATGGATGGACAGCAGTAGCACATTCTGGTGCCCTGTATTACTCAACATAGATTTCTTCAACATTGTTTACAAAAGTCTGCAACAAAACCACTCTCAGAGAATATGCAGCAGTTCAAGTTAACTGTGCAGAGAGACAGTTTCTAGCTCGTGTAGTTCTGCACTTTTGCATAAATTAAATTACCTCTTTCCTTCAGATCACAGTGAAACAAGCTGCTTTCTGGAAAAGGTGTGCATGTGTCATTAACTGCAGTCTTAAAATGCAAGTTCTAGAGCAAAGAAAGCATGTAATATAATGTGTCAGCAAAGAGCCAACAGGATTATTTCACAATTAAACTAGAAAGAAACTTCAAGAGTCTAAATATGAAGCATAACCACTGGTATCCATGAAAATTGAAAATCAGAAAAAAAACCAAAACACGTTCTTGGGAAGGATTGCATGCTATGGAGTTCTTAATGGCATAATTTCTGAGAAGTATATAAATTCAAAAATAAAATAAGGATCTGTATGTGGAATACACTACTGTTTTGCAAGTAATTATAGTGTTTGGTTTTTTAATAGATTAAAATATAGGTACTGAAAGAGAAAACATACATAAATCTCTGCTTTATTAAAAAACTAAAGGCTAGATATGGCAAAAAAAAAATGTGCAGGTTTTTGACTGTGGTTATTTCATCTACTTACAACCCATCTTTGGTATCATTGCTGTGACTAAATACTTCAGAAGGAGTGTTGTTAAGAATAAGGTTTTAGTGGTAGTGCATAATTGAAAATGGAGCTGCAGTAGAATGGCAAACCCTGTATCATCAGTACCAACTCAAATTAGCATGTAGTAGAAGAATTAGAGTAGACACCATTTCCCTGAAACTCTATGAGAACCTCCCAAAAGGTACTGTTGTTTCTTAAACAATTTATTTTAAAACTGAGTGATCCAAAAAATAGTCTTCTTTACTTCCCACTTTGCTTGTTATCCCTTATTTCCAAGGAAAAAAAAGAGCAGGGAAAAGACCTGGCCAACTGTGCTCTGCAGTTTAAGTACCTTGCTGAAGGTACTGAGCCTGTTTGGACTGGAACATGGTCTTCTGGCTAAATCCTCTGAAGCCAGGTGCTGTGCTGGAGTTGGGAATGGAGACTGGTAAATCTCTTCTGGAGTCTGTCGCCTCCAGGGTATGATTTACGATTTGTCTGAGGCTGATGAGAACAGGAGTAGATTCTGTTACTGCTGAGCTGATTCTATGAGCCCAGTGGTGCCAGCACAGTCTGTTTACAGCTTGGCTGAGGCCTGAGAAGGCTGGGTGTCCGTCAGCATTAGCAAGAGGAATCCAAATGGATTTGATGCCTCCAGCCAAGGGCTGTTGGCTGCATGGGTGGCAGCCAAACATATGGTGATGCTTTGGGCTGGCGGGACAGGAGCAGCTGGCTTGTGGGGAGTTGCTGGTGGAGGCTTGTGCTCACTCTCTCATTTCCTCTCTGCTTGTTGTACTGATGTCCAAAAATATTCACATCCTCCTTATACCCTGGGGCTCTTACTGAGCTGACCAGGTAGAAAACAGATTCTGGAAAAAGCCCAGCTTGTAAATTGGGGAGTAAAGGGTGAGATCTGGCATCTTTTTTGACTGAGCGCATTGTCCTCAATAATGGTATTTTTCACTGAAAGCAGCAACACTATTATTATCCCTCCATGGAGTCAATAGGAAATAAATGAAAGCCCATCTGACCTTAGAAATGAAAATTGATTCCTTCAATTTGGAGACAGATTGTGTTTTTCCTCTTGGAACCTGAACACGCAGAAACTGCTGCCAAACTTAGGATGATGCTACAAAGGTATCAGAAGCAGCTCTCATAAATATCAACAGGAGGGGAAGCACAAACAAACATGGGCACAAAGGATAGTGTCTTTCTGGTTGTGCTGGGGGTAAATCTTGAACAAGAGAGAGGAATGTCACCTGGCTAGAGGGTGCATGGAAAAATATTTCAGCTCTAGTTTCTGTCTTGAGAGTTGTTCTGCAGTATGTTCCCAGACAATTTATGGAAGAGTTACTTATATATGTTACATGTTTGAAAGAGTGTTTTTGGGAAATTTGGTCAAATGTTGAACCTGGGATTCATTGTAAAAGAGCAGTGAAATTAGCTAAGATATGATATATTGCTGCTATTATTTTTTAGAAGTAATATTATATCTTTAGTAGCATTACACCATTCAGTGTTATCTTCCTGTAAAGCATAATTTGAGGGGATGATATCTAAAAGCAGAAATAGAGAGGAGACAGAAGTACCTCTCCAAGTATTTGTAGATGCAAAGGAGTTTGGAGACAACATAAATCCTTTCTGCTTTACCTCTGCTTTACCTTACTTGTTTCAGAAGAGATAATTGATGAGAGAGAGATTCCAGTCGAAATACAGTTATAATTGTTTTTCCAGTTTTATTCCAACTTACTTGGGGTGGTTTTCTGGTCAGAGCCCTCTGGAAGGGCTTCATGCACTTCCAAGTGTAAATTTATCTGTGACCTATGATGAGTTTTAATCACTTTGGAAAAGTCTCAGTAATTTAAGTATCTAGAAAAAATGCATTTATTAGATTATTTTAGCAAGCTCAGTTAGGCACAATTTTCTGGGATGTCCTGAAACTTCAGGATCAGTTAGCATGCAAGTTACTCCTAGCCAATGCTGGAGTTCTGCTAGATTGAATCACTCAATATTTATGGTTGTTTAATCTACTGGGCAAATAACCTAGAATATATATATCACTAGGACTCAAATTTATTTTATAACACAACATGAAATTCAAGAAAGTACTTATGTTCAATCCATTTAGGTAAGAGGATTACTCTCTCCACAATATTTTTGATGTGTTTTTTTGGTATGGAACTGGGAGGTTTTGTTTATTTCTATGGTGTTTTAAGAAGACTGATGCAGAGTATGTTAAATATCAAAAATAAAATCAGAAGAACTTATGTTCCAGGCAAATTGAATTGGCTGCAGGACAAAGAAATTATGATTGAATACAAAAATGTTTAAAGGGGTTTTCATAAAGTGACCATAAATACTGTGAGCTACTCTGGATGTTTTCTTAGTTTTACAAAAAGGAAATTTTTTCAAACGTGCTTACTTTGAGAGATTCAGTGATGAAATACACTGGTTATTTAAACATACAAGGGTATGTAGAAGTGTGTTACTCTAATTTAAAACAGCATAACAAAGTCAGCCCCTGACAAAAACTGTTTTGCAAAGAGAGCTACGGCCAATTACATTAGAAAATGCAATGGGTTCATTGTTTATGATGATGCTAATACCAGAAGATAAGCAGATTCCCATCTTGCCCTTTCAGAATGGTGTATATATATATATATATGTGTGTGTGTGTGTGTGCGTGCATGTATGTATGTATAGTTCAACCACTTCAAGTAACAGGTGGGAAAATAACATCTCAACTGGAGATAAAATAAGAATATTTGCAAAATCATTCATTTAACAAACAGTCAATAAAATTCCCGTATTTCTAGAGAGATTTTTAAGAAGTAATCCAGTTTTTACAGGTAAGAGCTGATACAGACATAAGAAAGTTCAAATAACTGAAAACCATTAATGTATGAACAGGCTACTTTCTACTCCAAATCATACTTGAAAAAGGGTGAGAAGGGCTTTCAACAGAGTTGTCTAGGATATTATGTAATTCTGCCATATTAACGGCAAAGACACAAAAAATTTAAGACAGTTTAGGCTAAGCCCGGTGTCACTGGTAGTGGAAACTGCAGCATATTATCTCTTATATTTTTTTGGGAAAAACACAATTTTTTCACTCAAAATTGTGTTATTAATGAAGAAATTTGATATTTTTGGACTGGCATTTACCAGCAAAGCCTTGTCAAATGCAAAATATCCCTGCACTTTAAACTCCAGGGTGGACAAATATCTCCTTTTTAAAGAAAAAATGTTTTGTGAATTAGGGCTGAGTCTGCTATAGCTTAAAGAAAACCACACATTGATATCTATGAGACTTTAGTGCTATAAGGCTCTCTTGGCAAGTTTGGTGATAGAATATTTTTCTTTTCTACTGGATATTGAAGGTGCTTAATAATTTCAAACAATGAGCATATGCTTGATGTAACTCTTCACATACTTGGGTTTTAGTTCACTCCTTTTCTCTTTTCTCTAATCAGATACAGTTTACAAAATGCTGTGTGGTTCCCTAACCCAAAACCCTCCAATGTCTTGTCTCCCATCTACAATAGTAAAAGCAAAGGTTGAGAGATAATGAGGGGATGTGTCCTAGGTCAAATTCAAGAACAACTTTAACAAGGAAAATGGTACCTGGTTTACTGAACATGAAACCTGATCTCCAAAATACTACAAATGGAAAATACACATCTTCATCTTGCTTCCACATCTGAATTTGTTTTTAAACAAGTACGTACCTTGATGTGAAGCATGATTAAGAGAATACTGGAGTATCAGCAGCTGGCTGTCCAAGAGAAGTCCTCAGGACTGTTTAGACCAATTAGAGAGCAGAAAACAACTGAGGACCAGCACCATGGAACAGGATCACAGTTAAGAGCCTTAGCGACTATGGATTACAAGAACTTGTTAGGAAACAGGGGCAACATTAGGAAGAATGTAGTAGCCTCATGGTATATCCTGTACTACTCAGAGTGAAGGTAATTTTGTGTTCTCTGTGCTAACTGTGTTAGCTAAACTGACACAATTTAGCTGGAGGCAATTGGGAACTGAGTGATGAGTAACAGAGATGCATGCTTAAATTTAAATGAAGGCTTCAGTTTAAATTAGGATTCCAGGACTTGCACGAAAGTTCTGTAAGAATTAGGAACTTGGTCAAATTTTGAGACTGAAAAAGGCAGTAAAATAAATGACAGAGTCATTAAAAAATAAGAAAATAAATTAAAATAGCAGAAATGAAAGAGCAAAATACTGGTTTTAGTCCAGAAACTGTCAAGGAGCTCTGCGTAAGCAGCTCGTCCAGTTCCTGCAAAGCATAACAAGATGGAAATTATAGACAGAAAATACTTATTATGCAGGCCATTTTCCAGTGCTAGCAGAGAAGGAAAGAAGTGGAAAGTACATCTCGTGTCACTCTCATGTCCCCTCTGGCTAAATTCGGAAATGGCATGAATAAACTGTGGAGGGAGCCGCACCCAGTCACTTCTAGCCAGTCAGTTTTACAGTTTCTGAAATGGTGGGAAGTGGGAGGTAAAATCTGGGGGATACTCACACAGACCGGAAACCCCTTTACTTTGTGATTTGGAGTGCTTATATTGAATCTGTCGGCATGGGAAGTGACCAAATGCTGCCATGATAATCTGGTTTGCTATAAGAGCTGTTCTCTCTTTGTGCTAATGCACCAAACCCTTTCCTTCTGCCTTTCTCCCAGGGTCCGTACTTCTCCCATGCTGGAGGTGTGCCTGCTAGGTCCCGGATAATTTCTGATGGCCAGAATATCCTCCAACAGAATACTTGTCAGTGGCTTGGAAATTTTGCAAATACATTGAAACAAAACAAAACAAAGCAAAACAAAAAAATCCCAAACATAAAAAACAAACCAACAAATAAACAAAAAATATGGTACTTGAACTGTTCTGACCTAGTAGTTAGAAAATTGTAAAAGAGATATGAAAGTTTCTTTGAAAAGGGGGAAGTCCCTTTGACTCACCTCGAGCAGCTGACAGCTAAAAATAATAGAATTTTAAACTAAAAGAGATGTGCCTCTCTCTGTCCCACTTTATTTGCTGTTCAGCTCTGTGCTCTTTTTTTTATTCTGGTTTTGAGGTTAAATTCCTCTAACCACTACCACCAAAGCCAGGTCACATGTGTAGCATTTTAAGATGACTGAGTAATTTTGTGAGCCTCTTTCAGTAACTCAACTACAGGCATAACTACAGCTTCCAGAAAAGAAGCACTTTCTTTGTTTTTTCTTTTTTTTTT
>VXBU01018410.1:181853-192012 GCA_013400315.1 Bombycilla garrulus | reverse complement strand
AACAAAAAAAAACAAAAAAAAAAAAAAAAAAAAAAAAAAAAAAAAAAAAAAAAAGCACCAAAAAACAAACAACCAAAAAAACCAAACCAAATCAAACCAAAGCAATAAAACCCCAAAACAACAATCACATGCCATCACAGAATCACAGAATATGCTGTGCTGCAAGGGACCCATAGGATCATTGATTACTGAGTCTATCTAAGCCTTAGCTCTGCACAGCACCATTCCCAAGAGTCACACCATGTGCCCAAGAGTATTGTCCAAATGCTTTTTGAACTCTCTCCTCCTCCTCCTTTACTCTCCCAGAGTGATTTTTTTTTTTTTTGGGTGGTTTTCTGGTGTCACATGCACTCTTCAGTATTTTAAATTTTTCGCGATTCTGTGAATATCTGGGGACTAAATCTTTACTGCTATTAGTTATTTTTTTGTGTTTCAGCAGCATCTAGATGTCCCAGTGTGAACTAAAATCCCACTGTGAAATAGACAATACAAACACATGATAAAAATGCTTGCCACATCATGCTGCTGGGGAGGAAATAGGTAGAAACAGGTAATCTTTGGACCAAGGGTAGTGTGAGCAAAAGACAGCTCTAGCTGATGAGGAAGCTTGTAACCTGTCTTTATATATCTACAAAAGTCTTCAAGACTGAGTTATGTTGATTTATATTGATGTATCCCCCAGCTTATTTACAATTTTGCAATATATCCACCTTCAATTCACCCCGATAGTGCCCATATTTTCAGTATTTTAGCTTATATGAATCAGGTTTCATAAACCCATATTTGAATTTATTGGAGATCAATGATGGAAAGATTTGCCATTTTGATACACGGTAGATGAGAATCTATCAATACCAGAATTACCCATGAGTAAGGTGGAATTTTGACAGAAAGTAGAAATCCAAAGCAGGCTAATAAGAAAAAAAAATTGATCTGAAACTTAGAATGAGAATATTTGATTCTACTATTACAAGTGGCGTCCAGAGTTAAGGCACTTGCTAACAGTACATTTCAAAAGGCTTAGTGCTTTAAATTTTTTCTTATGCCAAAAAATTCTCTACTCAGGAGAAGTGTCTGTCAGTGCAGACACTTGTAGATTGCCCTACAGACTGGATCCTGATAATGCACCTCATTAGGAAAATTATTGTAACACTGTGGAAGATGGATGCAAATAAATATTGTTGTATTACTTATGAATTGCTGTTTATTACATTATATTTAGACTAACAGCCAGTGGACTCACAAGAATGTTAAACAGGTGATCATGAGCAGGGACATGGCAAATTTGAATTAGACTTTTAACTCTTATTAAATTTTCTTGAGCTTTTCTGAAGAGACTCTTAATCAAAATGCTGCAATCCCCTCATGATCTAAACACCCAAAATATTATTGAGTGTAACAAATCTTACAGAGAGAAAAGTTAATGAATTATCAGCCAACATTACCAAGAACCTATTTCTTTGCCATGATTAGTGATTTGTATCATCTTTCTTCAAGCAAACTATTGGAAACCGTATTCAAAGCCCGCATTAACTGTGGCCCTGAAATATTTGAGAAAATTAGGGTTTCATGGCTCAATACCGCAAGCACAGATGGAATTTTATTAGCATGGAATAACTTAATTGGCATGAGAAATGAAGTTTGGTAGGAAGGCAACATGACTGTCAGCCCTAATGTGCAATTACTATAATTTAAGTAGAAAATAAGTATTTTATAAATATAAAAATCTTACTGTTTTAGATGAAACTATTATAGGAATAACGTATGTTTGGAAAATCAAAATCTAAACTACTTGCAAGAAGCCCACAAATACTAATTTTTGTTGAAAGTAGATTCACTTTTATGTAATAGATAAAATTCCTTTGGAATTCATGGAGTAGTTTAGAAGGTCAAAACCCAAAGATTCATAAACTTTTATGGAGACTGAGGGCATCAGCCTATCTCTAAAATGGAGATGATGATCTCATTTCCTATGCAACTAAGTCATAAGATGCATCCATTATGTTTTCATTAAGATGCAAAGTTTTCTAGGTAGAAGCAGCAGTATTGAATGATCACAATCAAGTGTAATGAATTTCTTAATTTACACATAATCAATATAATGTTTTTCATAAGTTATCCTCAGTCAATATATAGTAAGGATGTACATCCTAAGATGGATGTTACTTTTATAAATACATTTTTTTAATTTCTATGGAAGGATAAAAAAATCAATTCTTTAGTAAAGCTGTTGAAATACTGTCATTTGTGAATCGTGAGGCATGAATAACCATGTGAAACTACAGGAGAGAAGCATTTGCCTTTTTTTTCTCTCTTGCCTGCTTTATGGTTTGTAAATGATAAATGAAATTTACTGGCAATACCCTGCAGTAATATTTCAAACTATGTTATAGAATACACTGTGAAAAAGCGAGTTATAGCAGAACCAAAGAAAAAGGCCCTAATTTTTTCCTTTCTGGAGAAGTGTGCTCTATTAGAACATTTGTCACCCAGTTTCAATATTACAGGATGCCACAATGCATCAGCTTCCATGGACTGCAATATTTTATTTAATTTAAATAACTTTAAAATTATGCCCACTATTAATATTGAGACTTAGGAATTAAGTGAAGTTGAATGTCAGCCTTATAGTGTGACTCTGGGTAGTGGTGAGTGCTCCATCAGCCCTCAAAGCAAGGCAGGAGAGAGGAGCTGCAGTGGCGCATCCCTGTGGCATGACTGTGTAGACATCTCTCCTAATAGAAACCCTCCTTGCCCCCTCCCATGATAGAAAATTTTCATGGACACATTTTCATGATGTTTCATTTGTTAATGTTGAATGGTGAAAAAACAAGATAAAAAAGACATTACCCTAAACCAGGGCCGTGGGTAGTGTCTACAGTGTCCTTTCAGCCCTTTGAAGCAGGATCCTTTTGTTGGCTCGGGTGAGTGCGGCTCTTTAACATTCTGAACCTGCTGTGGCTGCTGGGGCAGTTCATCACCAAAGAATAGAAAAGGGCCCCTGGCATATCAAATTAAAAAAAAAAAAAGTGGAGGAGGAAAGAAGGACAGAGAAAGGCAAATGTCCAGCACACAGACTGTGCATTGTGCTTGCAGGGTTTCAAGAGTCTGCCGTTAGGTATATTTCATAATGTGAAAAGACAGACCAATTTTGGCCCCCTCGCCTGGTGGGATCAGTGCTGTCACTGCCATTTATTTTCAATCCCCCATGATTTCTGTATTGCCAACAACCCATTTTGCATAAAAATGAACCATAAAGGCAGTCAAAACACCTGCTTTACTGACAGCCCCAATTAAAGCTTTGATTTATCCTTCAAAGTGTGAGCTGATCTGCTGTTCCTGGGGCCTGGCACTGGTGTGTAATTCATCGGGGGCTGAAGGTCTTCTTTCTGTCTCCCCAGCTTCAGCTGTGGGCGCCTTTTGTACCTGCTTGAGAGCTGGGCTAACTCCGAGAACACCCACCCCAGCTGGAGGCTGGGATTTTTCCATCCCTACTTGATCCATTTTATTAAGTGACAGTAAATTACAGGACTAATTGGAGAGGCCCCCAAATGCAGGACTGCGTGGATCTGAGGAACTAGCTCCACTCCCACTGTGGGCTCTGGGGAGTGGCTATTCCAGATGGAAAGGAATAGTGCTGGTTACTCCCACTTCATGCTTTCTCATCACTGAAAAGATTGACACTTGACGTGGAAATTTTAGGTCATGTGGGAACTCCTTCTTTATAGTCAAGTTTTGTTCTGTGGTCTTAAACCTTCGTTTCAGAGATTGCAGTGGTAGGGCTGTGCACAGTGAACTTCTCCCCAGGCTGAAAAACTGCGCAGCATGTGGGAGTAAGCCTGTCAAGCACTTTTGGGGCAATTGGGTGGGAAAGTTAAAAAGCTTTATCACTGTAAGTGTAAAAATAGGTGTTTCCTAAGCCTACAGGAAGGTTAAAATGGATCAGAGTTTTTTAAAAAAGACATTCCTGTATATAAACATTCCTGTATATGCATCTCTCCCTGCTCTCCCCCTGCCAAAAATAAAAGCAAAACAAAAACCCCAAACCTCAACCTTTAAAATACTTAAGACAAAATTGCCTTGTGAGTATATTTGACTTATGCACCATCACTGATCTGTTAAACCACTAAGCTGTTATAGATGCAGAGCATGGTATAAAAGAAGGCTGAGCAAGTCATCCCATGTGGATCAATGCACAGAAATTTCTCAAAGTGAGATTTCTTTTATTTGAAATGTACTTTTTCACTGAAATGAAAACATTCTGAGGAAAAAAAATATCTGTGTGTTGCTCTTTATAAATTAAGCAGAAGGAAACAGGGTGATTTACATTCCAGCTCTGTGTTCTGAAACAAGACTCAGTTTTGAAATGTTGATTAAGTCAACACACAATCTAACATAGTACATATGCAATATGTTGTTTCATTGAGATCAAAATCATTTTTCATTTGACCAGGTGTACAGTGGAAAAAAAAAGTATCAGGAGAGATTGAAAACATCCTGTGAATTTAGGCCAAATTCTTAATTATAATTCCCGTTAAAAAAAATCAATTTTTTTTATTGCTGCATTGATGGGAACTGGGTTATTAATGTAAAAGTAGCTTTACTATAAATTCTTTAAATTGTAGAAATAAACGTAAAATTTACATTTGCAGTTGAGATAGCACTTGGTGTGAGTCTAAATTGCAGACAGTTTTCCTGACTGTTTGGAATGTAAAGTAATGGGATAGTTCAACTTGTGCTGTAAAGCTGAGCAGATTTGATCTGGTGCCTTGGCACCACAAGGGCTCTGGTGAAGTTGCGGAAGTCCAGAGCACCAGGCATCTCTGTGTCCAGGTGCGAGATAGGCGTGAGCTTGTCCTTACCTGGATGATTTCCTTGCACAGGAGGGAGGCATGGGCACAGGGCAGGCGGGATCCAACCAGCCTCAGCTGCACATTGGCACCACATGTGATAAGAAGGTCTTGAGCTGCCTATTTAACCCTAAAAGTCTGGTTTGGGATCTCTAGGATTTTGGAAGTATGATTAAGGTAATCTCAATGCATAAAAATTGACACCTTTGCAAAACCAGTCACATCTTAGGTCTGCAGTAACATCTCAATGGATGTGGGGTTGTACAGAGCCATCAGAGAACAAAGCTGCAGCTGCTTTTAATGTTAAAGAAACTTCATTTGGTGGCAGAGGGAGGGAAAGGCACTAAACCATCTGCTTATTCTTTTCCTATCACTGCTTTTCTCGGTCCTTGCTTACTCACTCCACACCTCCACACTATTTCCCTCTTTAGGCTGGCATATGTTTTACAACGCTACATACAATAAATGTAATTCTTGATTTTAAGGCTGTAAAATCTCTTGCAAACTGATATTCTTTTAAATAGAGCAAAGCCTTTTAAAGAAAATCTGAAACAATTCATGGCAAAAATAAAATTCCTGAATAATTTTGCTGACATAAATAATGTTTTCTGTTGGAAGAAAAAAAGAGCAAAGGTCAGAAATAGAGATAGCCAAACTAATTTTGCTTTGTTTGTACAAAGGAGGAGACATTTTGCATGAAAAGGGTTGGTCTGATTTTTGCCTAGTGCATGTGAGCTTATGAGTCTTGACATTAGCTTTACTTCCTGCTGCAAGGAAATCTTTCAGTCAGCTGTGACTCTCTAATGCTGACTTGAAGAAATAACAAACATATTATGAAATGCTGACTTTTTTTCATTTGTACAAAGCATCTAAGTATTTTTTCATGTCCCCCTCATCCATACCTGTGCCTGTCCTGTACAACCCTTCACACTGACCATTCTTTGCTTTTTTCTACATATTTGGCTTCTGTAAATAATAATTAAGTGCCTCTCTCCTGAACTTTGATTTCCATGTACTTTCTCTCTTGTATTGAGTGTCTAAGCTATATGTATACCACATAAATGTATATACATATACATGTTATTGTATAATACAGTTAAGCTTAGACTGAAAACATGTCTCACAAAGCCAGTAAAACTCCAATTCACAGAGGAACAAGTCTCTCTTGAGAAATTCAGAGATGTTTAAGATATTGTGAAACCATGCCCATGAGAATATCAGTTCCCTGTTTGTTCATCGTCTATATCAAGTTCAGCGGTGCACCAGAAAAAATAACACTGTATCCTAGTTAAGTATTCCTAATGGAGATAAAGATTAGTTATGCAGGTTAAAACCTGAGTCCACCACCCCTCTGTTGCTCTGCACTGCTGTTGACATATAATGGCATGTCCTGATGGAGACTTGAAGGAGCAAGAGAGATGGAGCAGTGGATCTTGTGATGTGGAGAAAACACACTGGAAGAGGGCTCTGGCAGGAATTAGTACTCCATAGTCTCAGTAAATGCAGTAGTTAGATGTTTTAAAGCTACTTTATTCACAGCCTAAATCATCTCTAACTTTTGAATTTTCAGCATCAGAGGTACAACAGCTGAACAGCTTTAAATAGCTTCTAAAGAGAAGGCATGAATGTCCTTTTGTTAATCAGCACATTACTGTACTCTACATTTGTTTGTTGATGCATACATCCTCTCATAACCTACTCCTAACACCCTACTCATGACCTAAAATAACTTTTAAAAATGTCAGCCTTGGATTTAAATTTGTTTATTCTGCCTGTCCCTAATAATCATTTCCCAAATGAATACAGCCTCAACTTAATCCTTATCTTGTTTACAGTTTCTCCAGCGAGGGCGAGAACATTGTTCCCTGACCTACCTAAAAGTTAGAAGGAAACAATCAGCATCTGACTGTAGTTTAACTGTACAACATCTAAATACTGTGTAACATAACAGGTTCTAATTTACTTGGCTAGCTTCTAAGGGATGTCAAAAAACTAGGCAAAATACTAATCTGAATTCTAGTGTGTCAGAAGAAAGAAATATTTTGGAGGTACAGGACCAATGGTTCTGTATCTTTTCCTTGCTATGCTTTATCAAGCTTTCTTTCAGAATCTTTTGAAGGCTTCTTTCCTTACTCATGTGTTATACCTTGAAGATTCTCACAATGGTGTTCTTTACAAAGAAATAGTAATGACCATTATTAACTATATAGTAAAGAAAAAAGTAGATCTTAGTAAACTCTGTAAAACAAAATGAACGAAAATTTTCAGAGGTAAATCTCCAAGCAGAGATATTGGCAACACTGAAAAAGATTTGCAGCCAAATCTCTTTAGACTGAGGTAAGCACAGGAGAAAGCACTCAGTGAAATTCTGCCAAATATCCACAGGTTAACTACGACTGAAAAAAAATACAAAAGAAAATACAAAAGAAACCCATACCTGTTATTTCAAGTATGTAAATACAGATTTTATATTATAGATCAGTCTTAAGGCATTTTTCTGGGAAAGTGCTTATTTTTACTTTTTGGAGTAAGTTCCCCTTTATGAAACAAAATTGCTTTCTTATACAAACCAGAACAGCTTTATGAATTTTAAATCTCCCATAGCATATATAGAAAACTTTGGATATTAGGCACAACTGGCTTGAATAAAAAATTTACTTCTCTTTTTTGTCTTTAAAATATAACAGCCAAAAAGATATTTTAATAAATGCATAAAACATGTTAATCAAAATGCAAAATTAATAGAGTGCATATTTTCTTGCAGATACTTTTGTAATTGGTTTTGCCAAGGGTAGTTTTCTTCAGATGCAATCCCTGTTTGTTAACTGAGGGCCTATTCATTATATTTTATACAATTTCACTGTATTTTCTATATAATGTATTATTCATACTGTAAAATTTTAATTTTCGCCCTATTACAGAATTGTTTTATTTATTACTATATGCAATCTAGACTCATATAAAAAAGGACAAGAGTAATTTTCAGTAACAAAATACATGACCCTGACCTTGCAGGGATGTATCATTTTCCAGCGAGTTTGGCCAGAATAAAAATCTTTGTATACAAATATTGTGTTGCTCATAAACGTTCAGACACAAACTCTGGGTACCACCCTGGGGTTTCGCTGTTCAAGGCTTTACCTCTGGCTTGGTTTGTTCATACTTGTAGAGTGTGCAAGAACTCCAGCTCTGCAGCTGGACCTAGGAGAGTCAGTGAGACTTCCCATAACACTCTCATGAGGAGCAATTTCTTCTGGGAATAGAATCCAAAGCAATCTTGGCTAAATGTAGGCATTTAGGGATGCTGTACCTGTTCAGATAGCCAGTCCTGGGAGTACAGCATGCCAGAGAAAGTTAGCTTATCAAATATGTGGTGGTCTAGAAACAAGGGAAAAAAAGACAGCAGTACTGAGCAGCACTAGAGGTGTATCTCCTCATCTAAACAAAAAAAGATTTTTTTTCGTTAAGGAAGAAATAGCTAAAAAAACTAGAGAGGACTGTTTCCTCTCTAAGTATAAACAGAAAATGTATCAGCCTGATAGGACTAAATTTCTCTTTTCTTGTTTGAAATACTCTAATGTTTTGCAACAGCACCACATAATCTATGCAATAATAACCCAGAGATCTGTTATAAAAGGTCCATATATATGGTCAGAATAGACTACTTTCTTTCCAGGGATTCTGATAGCTACCAGTCAAAGTTACCTCAGGCAATGCCTGGCTGGGCTCAGTGAGTTCCCACTTGACAAGATATTTCCTAGGACAGACATAACCAGAGAGAAAAATGTATTCAAACTGTGGGTATGGCTGCCTCCTTTTACTGACAAGTGAGCTCTTACATTAAAATTATAGAATCCAAGAATGATGAATCATAGAACCATTAAGTTGGAAGGGGCCTTAAAGGTAATTTATTTCAAACCACTTGCTGTGGGTGGGGACAGCTTACATAGACTGGGTTGCTCCAAATCTGAAAGTCTCCAGGATCATATGGACCCTGCAATTGCAAGCAAAGGAACTGGTGAAATTTAAAGTAACTGTAACAAAACTTGAATTTCTAAGGGTTAACTGTTTAGCTTTGGTTAGTTTGAAATTATTTCCCTGCATACACATTAGGAGATTCACCTTTAATATTTTTCCTTTTAGAATCTTACATTGATTTTACCCCTGAAAGTTGCAGTCAAAAGCAGAAAAAGAACATTATAAAAATGTTTCAGAGCAACACAGCCTTCTGTCACACTATGGTTTGAGTCTGCATGGCTCTAAGTTTTAAAGCTTGAAGAGAACAGCAGGACATCAATAGCTCTTGCTCTCTAATTAAACACTGATGACTCTGTCTAGAATTTTATTTTAAACAAAAATGTCTCCTTAATGTTTGCTGTAACAACAAGCTGACGACAAAGAAACTGCGTTTCTTTTCCCAGTTGGTTCAGAATATGCCAATGGATTCGGTACAGGTTTATCAATTCCTTTGATGATTTTGTTCATAGTCTTGAGAGACTTGTCACCAAAACCTTATTTTATATTCATATATCCTCAGTAAGCTGCATATATCAAGGAACCAGATACTGTGTGTTCTCTCTGCCTACAAACAACTCATCTTCCTCTACACAGAATAGAAATGTAATGTGAGTCAACTTTTTTTAAGTCAAAAATATGTTTTGAAAGCCAAGTGCTCTCTAGGCTAGCTACACTTACATTTTGACATTTTGTCTCCCTTACTGCATGAATCTGCTATTAAATATGTATACATAAGGCACCTATCAATGTTTCAGGCTATTTCATATATTCTATTCTGTCTCATTGTCTGCATCCATTCTACATTTTGCTGAAGACCAGTCCAGACTCGTAAGAAACATCAGGCTTGTTCATCTTTTAGATAGGTGATGTTTAATGAATGCTTACAATTAATTACATAGGGAATTGTCTGCCTCTTGTGAAGATTGGATTAAAGGGGAAGTAATTTCTAATCCCTCCAAAATACAAAATAAAATACAGGTCTAGGGGATGTGTTTTTACAAAAGTTGACCTTACGCAGAAATGTGACAGCTGTGTGTAGTGTTTAATGGACAGTTGGCTTGTTTTACATCCAATTACAGCATTCTCTTACAGCTGTATTTGGATATTGGACATCCTTCTGTTCCCTTCAAGGATTAGAGACCATGATTAACCTCCAGTATTAAGGAAGGAAGGGTGTCTATGGGAACACCTAGGAGTAAGCTTCCTGGAAGAACCACAGCTTAGTTTTTCTATACACAGTTGGTTTGGGGTAGAATTAGAGGCAGATATTCAAGAGAGAAGATGCTGATCAG
>VXBU01018410.1:150192-179629 GCA_013400315.1 Bombycilla garrulus | reverse complement strand
GATTGCCTTGAACAAAAAATATGTATTCGGGTTTTTGTTTTTTTTTTCTCTCTCTGTATTCATTTTTTTTAAACAGAATGAGGCTTGATTTTAACAGGCCTAAATAGAATAAAACTTCACCTTTAAAAAAACTATTTGTTTTCCCCATCTCTTCCCCTGCACAGGAAGCTCTTATTATGTGGCTTAATCAGAGACATATTTCTGGGATGGGAATGCACCAGAGATAATTTTAGCCAGCTGAGGAACAGAGACAGACTTCTTTGGAAACTTACTATCTGATAAAACAACAACGGTTTGGGTATGAATTATTCAAGACCATAGTCAAACTATTCAGGAATCCTGATATGGGGCTTGAAGAAAACAAACCTGGAATCTGTTTAGTGAATTTCTCCGACTTGGGTCTTGATGAGTTCCCCACATGGGAGTAAGAGTGATACACATTTTTGTGATCTTGGGAATGAGATGAGAGGTGATATTATCATTAATGATGTGCCAGCGTTTTCACCAATAATTCATATCTACAGAAGGGTTGTACCACAGTTACATTGATTCTATGTGGTTGCATGTACCATGAAAACTAAATTTGATTGATGCACTGACAATACTTCGAGTCAAGCATATAAAAGAGTAATGGTGCCTGGATGTCCTTTGTGATGAGAAAAATACTCTCGTGTGGGCCTGTGTGTGCACATGTGCCCATGTATCTGATTTTTCAGTACACATTCTGAGTTTCTAAGGAAAGCAAACAGATTTGTGAAAAACATTTTTTTTCACATATATATTTTTATAGTAAATAAATGAGGAAATATCTCACTGTTAAAATTAAACTATTAGATTTCTAACTAAACCATGAAACTCTAAACCTTTCAGAGTTCTGGGATCAGCAGCTAAACTCACTCTATTTCCACACAGAGCTACATGAAGGCTGATATCTTTTGTATCAATTTGTATCAATATGTAGCAATAATTTTTTCACAAAATAAATAGCCATTTTATGAAAATATCATATAAAGTGTATTACCACAGGTTAGAAACTCGGTATCAGTCATTTGAACTGTAGCTATGTCAACATGCCAGAAAGAGGAAAAATTAAAGCCATATTAGATTTAGTTACTACCTTAACTTTAAAAACAGTCCTAAAGTCATGTCAAGATTATCACAATCCCCTCTAATAAGTAACTCAGCCTTCATTTCAAAATGAGTAACTTTGGTGCATACAAAGATATTGTCCACCTGAAGTGATATTACAAATTCAGAAATTATTTGCCAACAAATCTTTTAACCTTTCAAAACAATCCTGTTGGTTTGGTTTATTTTTTCATATTTTTGCAGATGATTCAAGTCTCTACTTCTTTTTGCCCAAACTTATGGGGCAATAACAAGAGAAAATCATCAGTACACAAACCTGGGACATGAAAACTTAAAACAGGACTGAGACCTGTCTGATCTGAAAAGAAGTAAGTTTAAGCAAATTTAAATCACTTCAGGCAAAGAAGGTAAGAGCAATATTGCCTCAAGATCTGAGGCACTGAGCTGCTTATTTTTTTCTGTCTTGCTAGGATACAAGGATAAAATTATTGCTAAAATAACATTTTCAGAATGTTATCAGCCAAATAATTTTTGTCATGATAAGCTCAGAAGTGGCTGAAAGAGGCAATTGTGGCCATATTTCTCTGAATGGACTCAACTTCTTTGTCCTTTCAGTGGTCTCAATAGCACTGCTGGAACTCCTGCCTTACCCTCATGGTACTGCTTACATATGTCCATATTGGGTTTTATCTCAGATCTTCTCTTGAGCTTTTCATGTGTATGTAAACATTTAGATACCCTGTAATGGAACTTTTTAACAGTAATATATGCTATTTATTAGCATTAAGTGTCAACAAGAATGGTCAGACGACTTATAAATAGGATGAGCCTAATCTAAACCTCAGCGGCATACAGTAACTTCTTCAAGAAATAAGGCTGTACTACAGACAGATTTGACATTTCATGATGTTTTCTATGCTGAATCAGCTGCTATTGACAACAATTCCTGGATGACTTAAAAGTCACTGACCTCCAGAAAGTCAGTATGGTTTGACCTATTCTGTCTCTTCTGAAAGTTAGGTGTATTCTTCCAAGACACTCAGGTACTGGAGAAAGTATTCTATGCCTAGTAATTTTACAGATAGTTTCATGGAAATTACAATTATATAGTGAAAAATTAATTACAACAACTATGCATTCACATTAAAAAAATATACTATATTTAGACCTTTGCTGGAAAATAGTACAAAATTTCATTAAAATAGTTTGGCATTGAATTAAGGGAGAGGATCAATAGTGTTCTAACTTTTGGCATTTAAAAAACATGTGAACATTTACCCAGTTACTAATACATATAGCAGCATTTACATTTGAATACTTGATTGTGTCAAAGTTGTTATTGTTGTATAAAGCACAGAAAATAAAAATTCTCAGTTTCACCATTCGCAAATTAACTTTCATTTGTAAAACCAATGTTATAACATTGACTGAGTGAATGTCCCTGTATTGTAGGGTGATCTTTATGATGTTTGTATCCCCCATAATCTTGTTTGCTTATGCTGGATACTAAGTTCTGCACTTTTAAGACTGATTCTGAGAGTGGAGGGAGTGGAGAAGAAGTGTTTTTTCCACTTTTCTCCAAGGAAATCTTTTCCAAACCGATAGTAGGAAGAGGCCAGTTGAATTTGCTTTCTAGAGGTCCCTCATTCGGAGGTTTCCTCACAAATTTGCCCTAAATCAGGACACCCTGTTAGTTAAAGCCTTTTCCTTTTTCCCAGGGGTGGATCACAAAAAAAATAAAAATTAGTTTTTTATCTATATAAAAAGAAATGGAACTTATTATGAAATGGCTTATCTTCTGTCTTTTTAACTTTAAATTTTCAAAGCTAGGAACATAATGAATTACTCATAATTACCCATGCAGGTACCCATAATTACCCAAGCTTTTCCTTTTTTGGGGTTGTTTTGGTGCTTTGGTGTTTTTGATTTTGTGGTTTTTATTACTTTTTGCTTTTTCTCTCTCCNCAAGTTTTCTTTTTTTTTTTTTTTTTTTTTTTTTGGTCTGGAGATGAGGAAATGAGAATTTCTGCTTGTTTGCTATTCTGATTTGGAACCTCTAATAGTCACAATAGTTTCATATCCTCTGGAAAATGTTAGCATTTTTTGCATGAAATTTATGTTAGAACAGATTTAGCCTGAGGGAAATCTTGAATATTGTAGCTAGTTTAAGTACCTTGGGAACAGCTCCTTTATAGGATGTGAGCAAGACAGGTGTAGAGTTAGAGAAATGAGTTATGTATCTTTAACTGGGGAAGTTCATATTGTAAAAGATATCTGCGTTGAAAAACAAGCTGGAAATGCAAAGGAAGAGATTCTCTATGTAACCGAAGTACAATTAAAAAAACAAACCTCAAGAAGCCAAATTAGGTAAAGTTCATTTTAGAAACAAAAGCTTGAGAGTCCATAGACTGCGAAGACAAAGTATATTGAAATCCTATTCTCCCCCTTTTTGCTCATATTCTCATCACAGCTTTTGTAATAACCAGCCTCAGACTATAAAAATTCAAGTTCGAAATAAGCTTTCCAATTTATACCATACGAGGCCCCACTGTTATAAAGCACAGTGTATTCACAGTGGCCATGGTCATGACGACTAAGTTTTGAGGGCATTGTGTCAAATCTTGAATGAAACCATGCCACACTACAATATATTTAAGAAGTATTTTTACTTATATCACAGGCTACAGGAATCACAGAATAATAGAAGTTTAAAAGTTAGAATGAACTTTAAGTACATCTCCCAATAGACCAGATTGCTCAGAGCCCCATCCAATCTGGCCTTGAACACTTCCAGGGTTTGGACAACCACAGCCTTTCTGGGCAACCTGTTCCAGCATCTAACCACCTCCACAATAAAAAATTTCTTCCTAATAGCCAGCCTAAATTTCCTCTTTCCCTTTGTACCCTTTATTTTACATTCCTATGGGTAGGTCCTTGAAGAGGCAAAAGTCTGATCTCCTGAAGTCCAGGGCAGTGAGCTTGCTGTGCGTACTTCTCAGCACCCTGGGGATCTCCAACCCCAACATTTTACAGTCACTACAGCCAAGGCTGCCTTGGACCACTACGTTCCTCACCTGCTCCTCCATGGTTGTGAGCACAAGAGAATGATAGGTACAATTTAACAAGAGAATGATGATCACAATAAGAATGATATTAAAGCTTAACATTCTTGACAATGGATGAATTTCTGCTTGTTTAATTCTTCTGTTGTGCTGAGTAGTCCCTTGATGTAACTGTTCAAGTATTGTGTGCTCCAGAGCTACCTAGGCTATGAACATCTCACACATCTGCCAGTGCAAGCGAGTCACAAGGCTTACTACAGACTAAAAAAGGATGTCAGGAAGCAGCAAAATCTGCCATCAGCTTTTCCCTACATATTACCCTTTAAATTATTTTAAATGGCATTCCCCATCTTCCATAATTAGAGCCAAAGCAGCCTGAATTTTTCCATGCCCATCTGAAATTCAACCTTTCTGTACTGCATCAAGTGGTGGTTCATGTATCCCTCTTTCCAAATTGAAGGTAGCCATAAGCCTTAATGCTTTACCTTCTTGTTTCTTACCTAATCTGTGTCAGTTGCTGAGCAGTGATTCCAAAGGACTTTGCTGAGCAATATAGTAAAAGGAATAGTTACTCTTTAAGGTTTATGCTTTCCACAGCTTAAATACTACATCAGCTACAACCAAATGAGTTTCACTATCTTTATTTTAATTATGTGCAATTAAACATTCCATCAGAATTCCCTGCAGTATTTCTTCAAATGATTCTCCCCAGTTAGTTTAACGACTTCATTGACTTTCTGGAAAGCAAAACTAAAAAATAAAGAACCTAAGCAAAATAACAAATAAATAAATCAGGCTAGTCTGAGATATAACATTTTCTTGATGCATATCAAAAATAAAACTAATTTTAAAATTAATGTTTAAACATTAATTAAATTTAAAGCTATTAAAATTTATTAAATTTTACTTCTTTTAGTGAAGAAGTTATCAGTGTAGTCACCAGTGATAATCTCTGGACTCCATGTTGTTCTACTGAATGTAGGAATATTGCAACAAATAATGAAGGGAAGTTGATGTATTGATAGGTTTTTGTTTGAAGTTGCATCTGTGTGAATATTTTCAAGCTATCCTGATGCAATGTAATAAGACTGAACTGAAGGAATTCCCTAAAATAAGAATGTAATGTTAGTTTAACTAGGATCTCTGGAACTGATCAGAAAGTCATCACTTACTGCATGTCAACAGAATGAGATTATGGGAGAGATGCAAAATGTGAACTAACATATAGGAAATATCTGTAATCTAGATGAAGAATAAGGCATCAGGTTTAAGCAAATGCTGTTCCTGCGACACAAAAAGAATAAAGCATCCCCAGCATGTGGCACTTGCCCCTCTGTCCTTGACTGTGTAGAGAGAAAGAAAGCAGGACTGTTACCTTTTCACCAAGGCACTTTACTTGGGTTCTCTGTACCCCAAATCAACACCCCAAAACTTACCTGGTTGTCCAAGGAATAAAGCACAAGTAGGGTGCTGTGGCAGTGCTATCAAAGAGCTCACACATCCTCCCTCCAAGCAGCTTTATGTAAATCTAACGCAGGGTACTATAATTTATCCTAAATTCTGAGCATTTTTTACATGCTGAACCTGGTGGCATTTGGAAAAATGCAATGTCATATTCATCCACTGTGCATTGATAGAAACTGATGGGCATGCATTCGTCTTGACAGCAGGCTCTGAATAACTGAAAGCTGTGCGCAAAAAAGTTGGATTCTTGCCATAGATTAAATAGATACTGTGCACAGATTGATAGGTTCAGATTTTTTTTTTCTGAGGAACAAAAAGGTGGCTTACCCAAGAACTGTATGTTGGATGAACTGGTGACAGAAGCCAGCTTAAAGTAGAAAAAAATAAAACCCCAACACACAAGTTTGAAAGTTCCCATGTTTCTACACGCCAAATCCTGACATCTTTCCCTTGAAAGGCTGATTCATTTTATAATAAATCTCTTCACAATGTCTCTGCACTTTTAGGAATACTGATGAGGCATCTGAGAGTTAAAACAAAAGCAGTGGGGCTGCAATTTTTTTCAGATTATTTTTACTTGTGTGAGGGATGGATGGGATAATGCTATTAAAATAATCCAAAACAACTAAATCAGATATAGAAACAAACTGCAATTTGGATTTTATAAAGACAAATTCTGACTTGGGTGAAATCAATAAATGAGAAAAAGTGATGCTTTTGAAACATTGGCTTGCTCTCTGGATACAGTGGAACCTAGAGACAGAGAGGACAGTCCTCCACTGACAGTGCTGAGCAATAACTGATCAAATATTTGATCCTGTTCTGCCATCTTCTTTTGAAGAGTGATGTGCAAGGCACTCTATCCTCAAACTTGAAGGCTTCTTGTCTTCCAAAATGGTCAGAAACTGCTTTATCTCACTCCAGTTCTGCATGTTAACTTGATGACACAAGATTTTTCTCACTTTTCATATATTTATGTTTGATTTGTTAGACACCTTACTCCCACTACAAACCACTGCAAAGTCACACTGAGTTAGAACAGAGGCAAGCACTAATATCTCCCTGTATTCTTTCATGTAGCTGATGGTGTAAAGGCAGAAACCAGCTGGGAGATGAAAAATGTGACATGGTACTCTTGGCAGTGTATGCCCACAGGAAATATGCCAAGTCAGCTTCTCTGCCAACTGGTGCCTCCATAAGTGAAATAAAATGAAAACACATGACAAGAGTGTAGGGAACAAGTACAGGGAACTCATAGGAGATTTATGCTCTGGGTGTGGGGTGGTTCTCTCCCTGCATCCGTTGCATTTTCTGTCTCTTTTATTCCAAGAGGGGATGGAGCAGCAAGTGCCAAAGCAAACATGCCATGTTCATCTTTGTGTTTGTGGCACAGTGAACATGCCACATTGAAACAATACCCCTGAAAGCTTCCTGGGAACTTGTGTGTGCTGAGGAATGCTGCAAATGCCGAAGGAACATAACCTACAGTCTGCAAACCATCTGTGGGACATTCCCTCATGGTCCTCAAGGAGCTAATTGATTGCATGACATTTCTTGTCTTTGCTTCTAACTGGGGGGAATAAAAGGACTGGAAAGAATAAATAATGTAAGGCATAAAAGCGGACTGACATCTAGAAAACATAAACACATGCAGCACTGCGATACTGGGAAGCATCCTCATTAGATGTGTCGCAATGTATTTTTAGGCATTGTGGATTTGACCCATATAATAGACCCATATAATAGAGAGTGTGATAATTTTATTTCCCAGATATGGGATTCCTGAAACTGCTCTGGCATCACCCCACTGTTGCAGTTTCCAAGTGTTTTTAGTAGTGACTGTGGCTTTGAGGAGCACATGAATACATCTTGTAGGTTAACACCAGCAACAGGCCTGCAGCTTGCCTGCAGCAACAGCCATGTTCTCCTAGGGAGGTTGTGATTTTGGGAGGGACTCTTTTTCTCCGGAAAGATCTCCTGAGTTAGAAATGGTCTGGATTACTTCTATCAAGGATTTTGTCTCCCAGGTATAGCTGAGATGGAGTGTTAGTCATACCTAAGCAACATCCATCAATAAGTTTGGGCTACAGGATGCACAGTTTGATTTCATTGTACATTCTTAATTGATTTTGTATTTGCAATTACAGCTCTAAATCTTAACAGACATGCTTTTGGTAACAAACCATTATCTTTCCTGAAGAAAGTTCTCTAAGATATGCAAAAATAAGTACTATTAATAAGTGGAAAATGAAGGATGTATAATGAATGATTTCTCTTTCATTGTTACTATTTGTTCAATATTATATATTGAGGTGTAATCTGGCCCCCAAAGCTGCGACAGAACTTAATTTCTTTTATAGATTTTGTTTGTATTCAATTAGATATGTATGACAACTAAAGGATTTGTAAGTGAAGTATTTCTTTGAAACTAAATCCCAATTTTAATTCAAGCTGAAACCTTGGCCTTAGTGACACACATGAGAAAGGGAATTTGCACTGAAAGCCCACACTGCAGTGTTATGAGTTGTGCTAAGATCTTCAGGCATATGGAAATGAAAGTTTAAAGGTGGACTTACCCAAACAGAACCAGATTCAAGCATCTCTGACAGGTCAAGGTCTCCCTGTGTTTTCTAGGTACCACTGTGATCTAGAAAGAATCAGTGCTGAAACTGATCATTATGAACTTTGCAACATACTAATGACAGCCAAGTAGCTTTCAAATTTAAAACTGGACCATGTTTGTATTATGTCACATCAGAAATTTTAATAGTGCTACAATCATTCCTCATAATGTGAAACAAGTTAAAAAGGTTTTCCTTAAAAAATTACAGTAATTTATTTACCTGAGGTTTGTCTTAGAAGGTTATACTTATTTAAGATATTGTAGATGTGGTACTGATTGCCTTTTTGTTGGGAGAATTAAGTAATACATATTGTCTTAAGATATGATGTGGAAGGAGGAGGTTATTTTTTAATTTTTATTTTTCACCCAATCTTCTGATTTGATAGTTCTTTGGTTTGGATTATGAACCTGTTATTTCTGTAAAGATTGGCAAGTAACTCTCCTGCTGCTTATTTTTGATTAAAAAAAAAAATACTGAAACTGGTTGAGTTTGTTACTGTCCTATTTTCCCACGGCCAGCATCTACAGGTGTTAAATGCATCCAAACTGCTAAAAATGACTGTAAAATTTGAGTAAAGGAGTAGAATTACTTATGAAACACGAACTTAATATGGGAGAGCTGAGAAAGCTTTTCAAGGTGACTGAAAAAAACTTTTCCTTAAGAAATTTATTGATGAATGAACTTTGTGCAAGAATCTAACATAAAAAAAAAAAAAAAATGCGGGCGGGGAGAGGATAAGGGACAAGTTTATAAAAGCTGTCTTGGAGAAAACCATGTTTGTAGAAGTGAAATTAAACCCACTGGCAGGAGAAGTAATGAACAGCCAGGGCTAGTGGAGAGTAACCACTACACTTCCTTTCCTAGACAGGAGCCAGATCCTCACCAAGAGCCATGGAATAAATCCTTTGTTACTTGTTACTTTGAGCAGCCTTCCTCCAGTGCTGTTCCCAGCCCCAGCTGCTTCCTGTTGGGTGCTTGCAGCAGGAGCCAAGTGCCTTTGATCCCACCAACCCGTGTGCTGGCCTCCCACCACAACTCTGATTCTCTGTATTCCCTGCCTTCCTAAACCACCCACCAGGGCTTAGATTCCTCCCACTTCCTCACAAGACTGATACTTTTAGCCTTTCATGGTAGTGCAGCACCCACCTACAATCACATAATCATTTTACTTTTGCCCCACCCTGTATCAACACCACCCTACCTGTTTCCTTTTCTTTCTTATTATCATTCAGATCTTATTAGATGATAATTAAATAATCTTTCTTGCAATCCAAATGTCCAATGAAACAGTAACCTGCCGCAGCTGAATAAATTGACAAAGGGGTATTCTTCCAAAGTGGGGTGGCTGAAGGAAAGCTTGGATTAATGAGGAAAGTCTTCTCCATCAAACAGACATCATGTCAGTTTGCAAAAAGCCTGGAAACAGTTTTTTTTCTGCTGATGTTGATAAATAGTTGATCAGGCCATGAAACACAGCAGAGAACTAAGTTTTCTGGTCTGTAGAGACTGGAATAAAGGGTAAAAACCCCATCAGCATAGGTTAGGTTATTACAGCTGAGGAAACCCATGATGATCACTTAATGACTTGTAGATCCTAAATGCTTGGGATGACATTTTAATTTTGGTGATGGCTTGTGACCCTTCATTCCAAGGGCAATAATGTTGGATATGGATATGATAAGAAATCCACGTGGACCTCTTGCCTTTTATAAAAAATGAAATACCATTTTCATATCAAGATAAATTTTTTATTGCCTATATTAAAACACTTGGGAAGTAAAACATGCCTTCTAGATATTTTCATATCAGGGATCTCAGCTCTGCTTAGTTCTTGGTATGTGAAATAAAATATCCACAAAATGTAATAATAATTTCACATTGCTATTTTCCCCCTTGGCATGCCTAACAGTTAGTGTCTGATTTAACATTCTGTGTCTATAAAGGTGCTGACGTCAACTGAGCTTGATCTTTTCAAATACTGGCTTCTCTGCTTCTTGTTCCACTCTACATAAAACTCTAAAACACATTCATCTCTTAAGCAGGATCCTTGACTTATAAATATTTAGTATTAGAAAACCCAAAGGACAAAAGGTGAATCTTTCTGATAGAAGAGATTATATTTTTGTATCAGCTTTAGTATTGTACACATCTTGATTATGCAGCTGTAGCCATATGGCCATTCCCAAGCACTTTGGATTATAATTGTTGGAGCACTTTTTGGGGGTATTTTTTTTGTGTGGGAATTTTATTATAAATAGGATATCTTTTCTTCTGCACAGAAGGTGCACTTCTCCTTGGAATTGTGCTGGAGAATCACAGGAATCTCCAAGATGACCTGCATGAAAAAAGAGATGTATTTAAAGGGTATGATTAGTTCTTGTGGAAGAAAAGCCAAATTCTTTTTGTTGTGTCTGTCTTTGTAGTAATAGGTGCACCAGTTTAGGACACTGTCTTACACAAACACAGCGTTTGGGACAAATCCTAGCAAAACATCCAAGAGAGATTCAGATTTCATAACTTGCAATGTATCTCTCAAATTCACTGAAGAATCAAGATTAAAAGTATTACAAGGAAGCTTTTTTGGGACAGAGCTATTAATTCATGCAGGTCTTTCGCTGTTAACACTCTGCTTGCCCAGTTGTCAGAGAGGGAATTTAACAGCAACCATCAGGCTCTTTTGTTTGCTGCCTGTGGCACTGGTAGCCATCCTTTCCTTGTGCTTTGGTCTTCCAGAACAGCCAGTGGAGGAAGCTCTGTAAGCTTGAACTAATTCTGCTGAAGAATACACCTGATTCTCTGTGATAGCTCACAAGATACAGGGGTCAGATTCCCCAATTGTTCAGTGAGGTAGCAGAGTAGAAAATAACTCTCTCCATCTGTCAGCCTCACTGGAATCATCTGAGAAACCTTGCAGATTGATTCCCCTTTGTCCTTCTCTTATAGGGTTTCCCATGGGAAAAGGAAAATCTAGCCCAAAGTCCATGGATAACTTTTTCCATAAACTTTGCTGGTTTTCATTATCTGGTAATTGATAATAAACACATAATAAAAGTTTTTCACATTCTTTCACAATTTCTTTGCCAAAGCAGAAAAGAGCAGAAAAGAGCAGAAAACTTAATAGTGAAAGGATAGGACGTTGCAAGGGGATTTTTTTATATATATGAACAATAACTTCTTCCATATAAGGATAAGAAGATTAAATGTCTTTAATAGCTGGGGAAAGGCTTGCTTGCTTTAAATAACTATAGAAACTTCCTTTGTGGTGCAGCATTCCAGAGTGAGGCCACATAATCTCTTGGTGCATATAAATTTCTGTGTGAATTATGTTCCAGTTATGAATTTAGAACTTAACTGTGACTGACTCTAAAGAGAGGAAAAACTCTCACTTCACACAGTTCTGGAAGAGTTATCAGGACCTTTAGCACTGGAACTTGACACGGGTACTGGCAGTGTCAAATACTTGTATTGTTCTCAAAACAAAATGCAGGAGAAGTGGAGTTTATTCTGCCTTACCATGTGTCAGCCCATGTACATGGAAATATGATGGATTCCAAAGAGTAGTACCCCAAAAATGCTTCTGATATTTTCCTGCTGGTCCTTCCTAAATGTGTAAGTGTGTAAGGGAGTGTAAGGGGTATGTGCCTGGTTGATTAAGTTGATAGTTGCTGTGTCTCTTCCAAAGCAGAAAAGCTGTGCACATATCCCACATCCTTCCAAAGGCTAAGCCTGGAGGGATGGTTTATTACCCAGCAATGAGGAATTCATTGAATTAATATCGTAATAGCTGCAATGAATATTTTGATAGTTACTTCATTTTACATTTTTCATCTTTGTTTCTAATCTGAGTGGTCAGAAAATTTGATTGGTGTTTGTTTCTTTATTTAAGTATATGTAAACAATTAATGTAGTTTTGTTGTGTTACAGCCTTCAGCGGTGTGGAGGTAGTCTATGAAACTACAGGTGCTGCAGCTTCTGAACACACAGTTTCCAACACAACTTCAGAAAAGACCTAAATTTAGAAATAATGGAATCTAGTACTTCAAATTCAGCAGATAATAGTTTTTCAGACTATACCTCATTCAAACATATATCAAAAGCATATCTGTGATTTATTATACTTTGAAAATAATCATTCATTGCTGATGATGGGAAGAAATCTTCCTGTTTAGAAGCATTGTGTTATAAACCATCTGCTGTGTCCCCTATGCAGATGTAGGAAACATTTGGAAAATGAAAAAATTGGAAAAATTGGACATGGGAAGAGAAATCAGTAAGATTTTCAGCTAGACCAAAAAAAAATGTTAACAAAATACAGCCTAAAATGAAAAAAACAAAGAAATTAAAGTAGCTCATTAAGTCTCAATTACAGTGAGATTTATGACCTTACTATTTATGACAGTTAATTTTCTCATTTTAATATCTAAAAATATTACCTGTTATATCATTAAGGCTGGCTCAGTCCACTTGTGCAGCAGCTGACAGGAAGATTTTTATATCTGTTTTTGTTGTCCATTGCAAGATCCATTTGGACATCCGTAGGTGTGCTTAGGAGTATTTTTGTAGACTTTATGTGTTTTACTGTGTGCATATTGTAGGAGGTAATGTATTATGACTTCATATAATTTAAGCTATAAAGAGGGGAAAAATGTGTATCGTTAGGATTGCAACCACTTTGTAACTCTTACTCCTTCTCCCTGAAAACGGGAAATAATCCTTTTCATTAACTGTAGCTCAAAGGGTTTCAGTGCACTACATCATCTCAGCTGAATTCTGACTGTAAAGTCCAGATATCAATTGGATGGAATGCTATTCTAGATTTATCTATGCCAAATGTTTGCCCCAAGTATAATTTGTCCCTAGAGTTTCTCTGTGTGTCTGGCTGCATACCATAAGCAATTTTACTGGGTGTTTTTGAGACCTGTCCTGCTGAGTCAAGCAAAGTTCTGCTTTGTCTTCAGTGGAAGAAGGAACTAGTCCTAAATGAAAAGGCTTTCCCTTGTTTGGAAACTTTTGCAGGATTACACTATAATTTTGTTCAGCTGAGCTCTGGCATATGCAGGTCACTTCAGGATATTTTCATGCTTGGGACCAGATGGAAAATGTCTTTTGCAATCAACAAAAAGATTCCATTGTTGACATTTCAAATTTTTTTCTACAACTGTAACTGATTTGCTTTCTACAATTTAACAGTGTCCAGAAATGATTACAAATACTTTGCAATGAGATTACTTTCATGGCTCAGAGGGTATGCAGTGTCATAGAAATTCACTTTATTTTGGTATGTTTCGATTCAGCTTTAGCAGAATCTGTTACTTGGCTAGCTTAACTGATACATTATTTGACTTCCACGTGGAATAACTTTACGGTTGTTCAGTCCTCTAATGAATCTATCTGAAAAATCTAATCATATCCTGGTAATTGGATTTCTCTCACAAAGTCTTCCTTTCACAAAATAATTAAGTTATGTGACAAAAGGCTTTCATCCATGCAGCAAAGAATTGAGGAGCAGAGGTGGGTGAGGGAGCCCCCCAGTTCTTGGCAGATGGATGAGCACCTTGATCTGCCTCTTCCTGAGGCTGTGCCAGGAGGGTGGTTCGCCCCACAGTCTGGGGGCAAGGCCCATCCTGATGATTCAAAGGAAAGTCTTCCCCAGACAACTTTTAGGTGCTGCCTTTAAAGGGTAGTGAATGGAATGCAAGGGAAAACATCAGGGAGAGGTCATGAGGCACAGGTGTCTGGTGCCAGCAGCTAGAGCAGCTAGAGCAGCTAGTATTCCAATGCGATTTCCTAAGTTACAGGATCTCAAATCTACACTTATGGAAAAAAAAAGCCTTCAAAAACCCAAGGAAATAGCTGATTGCTTTACAGGACATCTCACCATATACTTAAATAGACATTAGGCTAAGAAACTTGGGCCTAGGTAATAGAATCGATTGATGAATTTATTAAAAAAAAGGTGTGTGTGTGGGGGAGAATGGAGGGGATTACAGACTTATACAGTGTTTTAAGGGTTGCATAAGAGGATATTCCAGAATTGGCAGCTTCTGAATCTTGAAAAACACACAGAGATTCTTGTAAAGAGACACATTTCAGAAATCTTCCAGAAACAGGCAATTTTGACTCTGCTAATTTTTTTTGACTGAGGTAGAAAAGTACCACTGGCTTCAGTATTCTGCAACATATGCCCAAAATGGTTGTCTCATTTCCAGAGTAAGAAAAATGTCTTCTGTTTATCAGAATTGGTTGTCTTCAGTTTGCAAAAAACAGCTAATGTTTAGGTCTAAAATCAGCAACAGTTTAAGACGCTTATTAAGCAAAATCTGGATGTAAAGATAGTGTGTCAGGATTTTCTCTACTTTAAAGAGCAGATAAAACTTTGAAGCAGATGCTCTCACCTGAAAGATCAGGATATTAGTTTACATGTAAGAGATCCTTCTACTTTGTAGTCCTGATATGCATATTTGAGTTTTTTTCAGGATAAGTCCTGTGCCTTCCACTGTCAGAAGAAATGAATGCAGGACCTCCTTACACTTTTCTGCTTTCCAGAAGACAAATGAATCCAACAGGACAAAGCCATCTTCATGCTTTTATGCTTCAATTTCATGTTATTATGACATGTACATAATTCATCCATCCATAATATATCTAAACTCTGTAGTAGTGGCATAATGTTTACTGAAACTGAAAAAAACCCACCAAAACCTCTCTCCAAAACCCTTTATAGTTTTATTTTTGAAAGCCAGCATTTGAAAATGCAGCACATTGAATGGTTTTAAGAACCAGATTGCAGTTATCACTGCAGAGATGATTTTGCCTTATACCACTAAGCGAGGCTCAGCTATCAGGGCCAGGGCTGCAGGTTCCTCAAAAGTTGCTCAGAAATGTTTTTTCCCCACATGGAAAAGATCTCACTAAAACATTGTCTAATGATTTGAAAACAAATGGAAATTGGGGCATAAAATTACTGTAGTACATTACTACATACTAGGGTTTAAAGACTTTTTTGGTTTTGCTCAAGTTTCCAACAGTTTATAAGACAGTCTTTCACAGCCACATGCCTCAGATGTGAGGTATTTCACAACAGGCTGCAAGTTCTGAAGGATGGTCAAGAGAGGGTGAAGAGCACAGAGCTGGTTTTGGAAAAGCATGATGTGGCCAAGTCATTCCAGAAAACAGTGCATTTGGAGCTTAATAAAGGATTGGTAAGTTTATTCTTTCTGAAGAGAAAATGTCAGAGTTCCTTTGGTGATCACTGGCTTGAAATTTGTTTCTTATTTCAATGATTCTCTTTGAAATTGGGTGATATTGGCGCAGCACTTCTGTGACTTGTCACATGTAATTCAGTTTGTTATGAAGGGATAAGTATATCTACTTATATTGTCTGGTGATTTTTATGGGCTGAGACATTTTTATGTTACCTTTTAAAGTTTGATTGCTCTTGAGTTTTATTTATATTTACAATAAAGGAAATTTTTGAGTGTTACATATTCAGTTGTGTTATTTTCCTTCTTGTATTCTAAGATGAAAGAACCAAGGGTGTTGGAAGTTTGATCATAATGTCAGTGAGATGTTTGCTCTGAATCAGCGAGTTACACACCTGTAGTAATGCTGATTTAGTGTTGATACTTGTTATGTATTTCAGATTATGATCCATACTTTTTGTGAGGAAAAACAGCTTTGGCAGTTACTGGGGGTTTAGTTGTATGGTTGAAAATATAATTTTAATTATTTACATGTATTGTTTTAAAATTGTGTTTATGCCTAAGGCTTTTCATTGAGGTGACCCTCATATATGACTGAGCACAACACTGGCAACAGACTGTGGCCGACAGCCTGGGAGGTAATAATGCTGTCTTGTTTTTTTGTTGTGTGAATTTTGATCTATTCAGAGGAGAGTGCCTTAAGTTATGGAGGACTTGGAATCCCTAACAAAGGAAAAATCTGTTTTAGCTGTTCTCAGAAATTTACTTTAGAAGACTAAAGGAATAACAGAGACTTAATTTGTAGTCAAGATTATTTTATGCCTCCCTAGATAAGCTGTAAAATATTTATACAGCAGATTTCTGCTTTCTGTGGCAATAAGTTTTCCATAAATATATGAATGTATACAGTTGTACACCACCTTGTCAGTAGCAATCCCCAAGCTAGGACTAACCTGAGCTGGCACAGCCAGGGGACACAGTGCTATGCCAAGAACATATGAGTGTGATTTCTCAAAGCTGTGTAAAGCCTGAAGTAGCAATTACAGATTTTAAATAGCAATAAACAGCTTGGGTATTATACAGCTCTGTGCCAGTGTGCCCAGATTCTGGTTTGAGAGACAGGACATCAGTCTTTTTAGAACATATCATCATGTGTAATGGCCTAGAGCTGGTATGTCCATCTCCTCTGATTGTCTGCTGCAAACTAATGTCAGAGATGAAAAGCAGTAAACAGAACAGACAGGGATACAGCTTAAAAAGTTTCACATTAAGTTGAAAAATGAAAAAAAATCCACCAAGGGGGGGATAATTGAAATGCACAAACACCTTTTTAAAAAAAATTGAAATTTTTTAAGGCTCAGTATATTTGTATTTATTTACTGCCTCATACCTTTCCATGGTATGCCTCTCTTCTGGAAGCTTTCATTCTGTTCCAGTCTTCTAAAAAGAAGAAAAATGTCATCAGCTTGAGTATCATAATCTGTTGCTCAAGGCAGCTGAAAAAGTAGATTGCTGGCTTACCATCCACTTTCTACAACATATTAACAACAGATAAAGATACCTGAAGTTCCTCACATGTATCTCGGTTAAAATGACACGAACTCTAATTCTATCAAATTGAAAATTTTTATCTCAAACAAGAATATTTTTATAAAGGATAGAAAAGCATATATTTTAAATTTACATGGAGCATGTAAACAACATAACACTTTCTTTTTTCTTTACTGCTTAGATTTGCTTGTTTAGCAATGAGAATTTAATTCACAGATGCATACGTAATACTGGATTTGCAATATTTTCCTTAAATCCTTTTTTGTTTTGACCCAAATATGTGTCATAGAAAAAAAGATTACTCAATATGTAGTCTTTTTCAGGCACTCTTGGTGTAACCTTTATAGCTTTCATTTATGTAAGCTCTTCTGCAGTGATATGTAATAACATTGAAATTTCCAAGTTTAAATAAGAGATTTTGCAATACTTTGGTCTTCCTTATGGATAAAAAAAGGGACTAGAAAATTGGACCAAATGCAATTAAAAACCTTACTTTTTATTTTTTCCTTTTTAATCTAGGTGAAGGTTTCTCTTGATCCTGATGCAACAACAGATAAAAGTGTATGTATGTTTTGGGATGGTAAAGCTCTCTCCACAATGAATTACTGCGAGACATTTCAGTTATGTGCTTTTCACCATCTAATTCTGGGTGCAGTCATTCCAGCTAGGTTATGATTGCTAGATGAGCTGGATGGAGCTTGATTCATCGTGGCTATCAGATAAACTGCTTGAGGAAATAGGGACTTGAAGTGTGGAAGCAAATGCAGTATCATCACTCCATATTTTGACGTTGCTTTCAAATAATGTTGGATCACTTCCAGGAGCAAAAGAGTGCAACAGCTGGTCCCAATTACTCTAACCACAGTGTGTCTACAAGCACAAATGGCCAGTTTTCTAATTTGGCCCTCTGGTTTAATGAATTAGTTATTTAATAATTTGTCAGGAATCCTAGTGTTGTGTTTAGCTGCTTGCTTCTGTTTAATCTTCTCATTGTAGCTGTGTTCATACAGTCATGCTGCAATCACTGGCTGCCATTTTAAGTTATGTAAATGAAAAAGCAAAATACATTTGCAACACATGGCATAGAGTTGTTATTTTACCTCAAAAGGCCTACAAGCTGAAAGTCTATTACTTGATAAGTTCTTTACAAACAAGAGTTATCACTTAATACAGGTAGGGATACAGAATTTCGACCATTTTCTTGTCTCTCAGAAATTTTTAATAAAAAATTAACATTTGAAAGACCCACCTACTTACTCTAACACCTTCATCTACTTCACAGGATATATTTTCTAGAGAGTTGCAGAAAAATGTATCTCTATGAGCAAAAATAGGAACTTACTAATGCAAGTGGTGTAAAATGATGCACAGTGGGATAAGGAAGAATCAGCGTCTGCACTAATGAGAAAAGGTGCACATGCTATGAGCACACAACATAAACCTGCAAAGAAATGGTCCCAAATATATTGAAAATTAGAATATTCACCTATTTTCTCTCAACACTTTGCTTCTAATAAATCACCAAGAGGTTATAGTTACCAGGCAACCAAAACCTGTTGATTCATAGTGCAAGATTATGAATTCCTGCTGACTGGTAAGAAGGAGTAGGAATTGAAGAATACAGCTTGGGAAGAGTGAGGGAGAAAAAATGTTTTGAAATGAGAAATTTTTTTTAAATGTCACAGTGGTTTCAAAGGAAGCAAAAAATTCCCATTCCTTTTGCATCGTATTGCAATGAAAACGCATTCATTCAGGAAGGGCACAATGATTCTCTGACTACAAAAAGCCTTGAGGGCATTGAAAGTGGGGTGGTGAGGGGTTTTTATCTGTACTTACTCAATGTCTTCTGCAGCCTGGGACTCTGGGTGGGCTCATGTTCCTCCAGTACCATAAAGTGAAAAAAACAAAGCAGGGAAGGTGCGAGCCATGCTATGGCTGAACAAGACATTTACTGGACTAAACTGGTTTGACACCATTTACTGATTTGGGACTTTGCCTATACAATTATCAAATTTCACTTGAACCTTAGAGACTTGATGAAAGATTGAAATAGTGGATAATATGACATCATGGCTTCATGACCTGTAGTTCTTGTGTTGAAGTTCACAAAATGTAATTTGAATGATGAAGCTTGAATTTGGTATCTCTTCATATTAGAGATAATAGGAAAGATGATGGGCAGTGTGAAAGCCAGATTTGTGCAAACTATGAGCTGGAAGCACAGAAAAGTCAATGGCAAACTGAATAATAGACCACATTACAATCCAGAAACAGCTGAGAACTTTGTTGCAACAAGAAAATTATTTCATCAGCAAAAATATTTTCTCTAAAGAAAATACATAAATGTAGTCTCTCTAAATATGCCACAATGCTACTACTTCTACTACTACTAGTAGTAATAATAATAATGATAGTAACAATAGTAATAATAATAACAATAAACAACACTTAGCTAGCAGTAAAAATGAGCAATTATTTCCATAACAGAATTGGAAGATTTTTTTTTTTTCTTTATTTACAGTCTTCTGAAAACTGGTGCAGATAATTTTAAATTCCTTTCAACTTCCTCTAGTGCTCAGTGGAAAACAAAAACAGACCACTTTCCTTGAAATAACTGTAGAATGTGGGGTATTCAAGGCCGGGCTGGACTGGGGCTATGAGTAAGTGGTCTAGTAGAAGATGGCCCTGCTGTCAGAGACTGAAATGGTTCATGCCTTAAACATTTTTATGAAGGAGTTCTGCTCATAATAGAAAAAAAAGTGTAAAGGTATTTTAATCCATTGGATTCTATCATTTGGGGAGACCCTCACCACCACGAAGACCAGCTGGAGAGGATTAACAGACCATCACTGGGATCCACGGAGTGGTGATATTTTCTACAATCTGTCTCAGTCAATATCTTTCTGCCCTCTCCACCTATTTTCTATTTCTTTCTTATCCTTCTTTCTTTTTTCTCTCTCTCCCTGACATACTTGCTATCAGATAAAACCTGTACAATTGACTTTGGCATATGATCTCATTTGCACCTTAATTCAGGCAGAGGTGTTTCTAATAACTTTTAAAACTGAGCTGCAACACCTGTGCATGGCAGGGGGCTGGAACCAGATGATCTTTAAAGTCCCTTCTGACCTGAAACATTTTATGATTTATCTGTGAGTTGTGTTGATTATGAATTCTAACTCATGTTTTACCTGAAGTTTTTCAGTTATTTAAATCTATATTTTTATGTGATTTGAGAGTCCTTACTGCAAGCTTGCATGTGGACAAGGCTTGTTAAAAGAAATAGCAGAAAATGCTGAGTTAAAATTTCACCTCTTTGTCTGTCAGAGATGCCCGGAGTTTCCATGGCAGCAGGAGCATGCAGGGTTGAAAAGGAAATATGGCTTGCTATGCAGTCTCCTGAGCTGCAGAAATAACCTCACACAGCATGCAACTGCTCAAAACTGGCAATAGGCTCCTCTTTAACCTGAGCTAATCTGCTCTTGAGAGGAAATTATTCCTGAGTGCTGCCCATGGAGACTGCAGCAATGCAGGTGGATGCAATGTCTATCAGGAGCACATAACACATCCCCTCACCACCAACTGAGAGATCTGCCTCTCATGACACAGGAAGATCACAAAGTCTGTTTTTCAGATACCTTTCTTGGTTCACCTCTTTGGATAAGAATGCAAGTTCTCTCCTTTCATCATAATAATATGTCGTAAGTAACACCAAAGATTTGTATAGGAAATATCTGACTTATAGCAATATCCATGTAAATGAGATTTATCAGAGCCCTGAAACTAATATTGGAACTAATTGGAACTAATATTTTAGTGTAAACATTGAAAGAAATTCAAGACTTATAAAAAAGAGGTAAAATTACATAATTTCAGACTAAGAGGCCTTAGGAAGAGGACATAAAGTGCAATCTGAAGGATTCTATTGGTGAGGCTCTATATCCTTTTTGAGGTAAAAGAAAACCCCATATGGGAGTGTCACAGAACAGAAATATTTCTGGAGGTATTAAAATAATTAATTAGAGCTACATTCTGAGGAGCTGAAAACATTTGTTTAGGAACAAAGTTATTTTTTTTACAAGGTAAACACATTGTTCCAGCAATTGTTTTCTTTCAGAATGGGAAAAAAAAATTATTTTGAAAATGTGGACTTTATTGTGGTGGAAAAGTTAATTTTTATGCAATGGTAATTGGCCACTCATCACTGACTTCAAAGCTGGGTTTATTGACCACATTGTGATCCAAATTGTGTTCAGATAATGTACATTTTTATTTGACTAAGACACAAAAGCATTTTTCTTGTGGCTTTAACATAAACATAAAGTTGTCTTACATAATATGCCCTCTTTCAGTTTTACTAGCTCTTGCTTAAATGCATATTAAATAAAGCTGACTGTAAGAAAAAAAATGATGAAACAGCATATTATCCAGCCATCAACACAGGAACACCTAACCATGATTACCCAGATAATCAGTTTAAATTTAGTTGTTATTTCTATAATTCAATCGTACATTCGCAACTCCTTGGGAAGAATTCAAATCAGGCTACAAGAGTATAATTGGAAAAGAAAGTTATTTGAATTTTTAAGACTTGTAATAATTTGTAATTATTACCCATAACTTTAAAATATTTGTAATTACAGGAAAGATTTCAATGGAGAGTAGTTGATGTTGATTTTTAAACTTACGGTTTTTATAGAGCTGCACACAGATATATATCACATAAAACTGTCAAAAGAAGTCATGGGTTAAAAACTGAATTCTTTCTTTCCTATTACAAGGAATTCTTGTTGGACTTAGTACTTCAAAGTGATAATTTGTAAGTTCCTAGTAGAAGATGCTTATTCTGTCGAAAGTAAACAAAGCATCTTTCTGAAAGCCTAATATTGCATCTCTGAAAAGTCAAGGATAAATTTAATGACAAATTAAGACTGCATTATGCTGCACAAGATTTAGGGAAATAGTTTCTGAGCCATCAGCAATTTTCTTAGGTGTGGCTACCCATATTTCACTGGGCAAATTATCAAATTTAAGGTTCCCAATGACTTCAAAAAGCAAAAGTTTGTTTTGCTTTGTGGGCTTTTTTTTTTAAAGAGAATCCCAAACAATAGCTTAAGTATTTATTTTTACTTTAGTCTACTAAGAATTAAGCTTTTAAATGAAGTTAATATTTATAAAAATCAGAATTTCAAAATGACATAGGTTAGATTCAATTCTCAATAGAAACACCTCAATTTATATTGTGTGTCCTTGTATAACAGCCTAAGTTCCTTCTATGTCTGCAGGGATATTCTACTAATCATTGACAAAAAACATGCAATTCAAAATTAACTCATAGTGGCATGTTTCCATTGATCTCAAATGAAAAATCTATATTTCTTTTTTTATTTTTTGGTAGACTCAAATCTGAAATAAAAGCACTTAAGGTTTTCATTCAAGTCAGAAAAGCTGGAGACTAGGAAAAATGGCTTTGCCCTATATGTATTTTGTATACTTAATGGGTGCATGTCCTGATATGACTTTACATTCAGGGTTTACAGGTGGTTTACAATGGTTTACATTCTGTACTGCTGGCCTTTCAGTAATGATTCTTTCATTATTTTCTAGTACAGGTTACTTCCCTTGTTTATAAAAGTAACAGTGCAACACCAAAACATACCACAGTTTCTAAAAAGGATATTAATTTGCTATTCAGATGCTACCTTCAGATGCTCATGAAATCCATAGTTTGCAGCCTTGGAAATACTGTCAATATTGGTGCTTTGAATGATCCTAAATTTCTACTACCTTGTTCTTATTACTTCTAAAATTCTTTCTCCGTATCTGTTCTGGACATTTCCTGGTGTTTTTTGTTTGTTTCTTAATAAGACACACAGAACCAGAGAATCCTTTTTGTTGGAAAAGACCTCTGAGATCACGGAGAATCATTAACCTATGGCACCTAACAACACCTTGTCAACCAGTCAATGTCACTCAGTGCCATATCCAGTCTTTTCTTAAACACCTCCAGAGAGGATGACTCCACCATTTACCGGGGCAGTCCATTCCAATGATTAATCACCCCTTCTATGTGAAGAAATTACTCCTGATGTTGAACCTGAAACTACCCTGGCATACCTTGAGGCCATATCCTTTCATCCTGTTGCTTGTTACCTGGGAGAAGAGGTCACTCCCCAGCTGGCTACAGACTCCTCTTAGGGAGTTGTAGAGAGGGATATGGTCCCCCCGAGCCTCCTTTTACTCAGGATAAACACTCTCAGTTCCCTCAGCTGCTCCTTGTGGTCCAGACCCTTCCCAGCTCCATTGCTGTTTTCTGGACATGCTCCAGCACCTCAATGTCTTTCTTGCAGTAAAGGGCCCAGAATGGGCCTCACCAGTGCCCAGTACAGGAGGACAATCACTGTCTGGGTCCTGCTGGCCACACTATTGCTGAGGCAAAAGACCTTTCCCTACTTTACTGAAATAAAATAATACCCTGAAACACAAAGAATTAGCAAAATAGTTAATGTGCTTTGAGGGTAGCATATTTAAGATGCAACAGCTTAGTACATTTACTTTAACCTTTCTCTCCATTATTCCAGGTACTAAAAGATCATTCAGAGACTGACTGGATTGGCCTGGGTTACTCAGAGAAATGGAGTTTCTGCTAGTACTGTGGCATTTCTTAAAAAGCCATAGTCATTAGCAAGTTTTTAATTAATTGTATTATGCAGGAGGCTTTTTTGACAGGACCACTGAAAAAAGGGAGTGCAAAACAATACAGGAGAAGTACCTCCTGACACTGCTGTTATAAATATTTAAGTTTGTAGATTTAGGTTTCTAGCACCATTTTAGATGTCCCAGTGTATTCCACCTGGCTGCCAGATGTTGTTCCAGATATAGTCTCTTGGTTCTCTCCAGTGTTTTCCTCTATGCTGAAGTCTAAAAGAAGCTAGAACATCTCAACCAGCACAAAACACCTATATTTAAGGAGATAAGTTGCTCCTATGTATATTAATACCCCCCTTTTTGATAGATAGATAGATAGATAGATAGATACATGGATAGATAGATACATAGATAGATAGATGGACAGATTCCTTATTGAATTACAAAGTCTATTGTCACAGTGTCTTAATCCCCATATAAAAAACATAAGCAACTTTGACCTCCTTTGAATTAACCTAAATAGTCAACAAATTTGCAGAGCCAAGCTGTAGCAAAAGAGATCATCTGTTGCTCTTCCAAGTTAAAAGACAATGCTGGCAGGATCAGGATGTTGCTCTTATCATGAGTTTAAATTCCTCAGAGCATCATGTCTCACCAAAGTTTGGTCTTCAGCCAAAACTAATTTTATTTCAAAACAAGAAGGCCAGTAAAATCTAGAGATATAAGGTAGCTCCAAATCTGAATTTTTATCTCCTGAGTGGTGATTTCTGAATGGTAATTCTCATAACAATCTCAGTTGGGAATAATGAAAAAATCCCAATTGAAATGTGGTACTTTAGCCAAACTGCCAGAGCCAAATACATCGGTATTTGGAGTTCTGCTTTGCACTTAACTCTGTGTTAGCTTTGAGTTACCAGCTACTTTTGGAAGGAATTTTTTCCCAAAGACCATATTGTGACAGTCTCCTGAGCTCATTAAATATAAATTTAATAAATTAAACTTAGTAATTGCTAACATATAGGTAACTAATTGTTCCTTCACAGGACTGCCTGGTAAGATCAGAAAGACCTATCTGCTAAATGCTTTAGATTTTATCATACATTGCATAATAGTTGTTTTCATTTCTGTTACAACAAAATTGCCACCCATTATCTACTGCCCAAATATCAGGAAAGAACAAGCCTCTCCATGTAATATTTAGATCTATGAGGAGAGAAACAAATTAAATCCTGTCGCTGTGCTAGTAGAATCTCAACTTCTATAGAGATGATGAGTACACCACATTTGAAAATATCATGTGTATATTTTTGGGTGATTACTGTTACCTGTGTTAGCACTGCAGTAGCACAGAGCCTCACAGCTCAGGAAAATTGGGGAAAAAACACTGCACATAATTTTTCTTTATAAATTCTACTAAATATGCAAGTCAGAACTTTTCTTGCTTTTTTCCAAAATATATGTACTTTTCCCAAAACATAGCTTTGGAAGAGCAGCTAAATATCTTTTATCTTTATAAAACTCTCCTATTTACCTGCTCCGTAATGTAGCTATTAAAATTTGCCAATAATGTGCTTTTTTTTTTTTTCATGTGCATACCTTTATATATCAATATATTTAGTATCATGTTCTGCAAGTCTGACAATGTTCAAGTCTTAGCAGACTGCTTGAAACTGCTCATTTATTCATCAGGATAAAATTTAAATGTGCTACTTCTAATGCTTTTTCTTTGCTACATCCTCTGGAACTTATTAGTTTTTTATTTCTGAGGTATTTCCTGAAAAAAAAGATGTAGAGCTAAGACACTGCAGAAACATCCTGTGCTTTCTTCAAACTAAATACATACTATTTGTGAATGATTGGAACAGTATGGCAGAGATCACTTTGTAACTCTGGCTTGAGAAAATAAGAGTGATATGTAAGAGAAGTTCTCAGGGTTTCAGTGGCACTTTAGAATATGTGTCAGTGGTGGTAGTGTGTGCACAGATTTTTTTGAATCGAGATGTCCAGAAAGTATGTAAATTTGCAAAAATGGCTCAGAGAAACAGTCTCTGATTTCAGCTTTGACTGCAGACTTTTCATAATTAATTCTTATTGACTTGCTTCTGCTTCTTTTCATCATCGTGTCCATTATCTGAGCATTTGAATGTCCAGGGAAGGTTTTACAGGCAATTCTGCTCAGTGAATCCTAGGCTTATCTGCTCAGTGAATCTTAGGCTTATCTGATGCTTCCCACTGCATTGTTACATGAAATGAAATATTGTTTACAGCAGCTCTTCCTTGGAACCATAAGCAGAAGAAAAAAAAGTTTGATCTGGAAGGATCTGAAAATACTGATTATAGTCAGGACAGTGGATCCATAGGATGCGATCAGGGAAAATTAAATTATGCCCAAAATACAGGTTCAGAATTTGTAATATGAATTTTTGCCCAACAACAAATTTCTCACAGCTCAGAATTGAAATTCTTCATGTTCCTTAAGATGTATTACTGCTCTAAATCTGCTGCCTGACAACACAGATTAAGACCCCAAATTACTTTTTCTTCTTATTCTAATTCATACTCCTGTAATCAAAGGAAAGCATTTTACATTGCCTATATGAACAGTCACGTTTAAAAAAGCAAGCTGAACTATTAAACATTTGAATATCAGATGCTCACAACAAATGCTTGCTGTCAGTCCAAAGATTAAAAACATAAAAGTCCATGCCAAATTGGAGTAACTTAAAAAATATTTTAAAACATTCCACTACCAGAATGAGGCATTTAGTTTTAATTTTATGCATAATCACATGTATGTTGAGCAAGACTGAATCCAACTAAATATATTAAAAAGGAAAAAAAAAAGGCAGCATTTGAGAAAAATTTTGAGAAAAAATTATGGAGCCCATCTAAATTTTTTTTCAGTTCTGTATGCACAACATTTCAAGTCTATCTGTATAATTCATAGTATATATCCTGGTTTTAATTTATCTAAACACAAGATCTGTTTCATAAACATCAAAGATAATGGAAATGCCTTTTTAATTAATCTGTTGGAATCTATATGTTTATTCCACATTGACTTCCTTTATTTGTCAACCTCACACATGAGAAATGACCCCTCCTGTGCTGTCTCTGGTTAATGTCAAAGCTGTAGGGAATAATGTTTATAACATTAGCTGCATTCTCTCACTGATGTCTGGCAATTAACTCTGCATCTGGAACCAGAAAACTTCAAAATTTCTTTCATTACTACCTGTCTGGGTGGCAGGGAGGAAATTAAAAGAAGTTTTTTATTCTTGTCACATCTAGTTGCAGGATTTACTAGCACCACACCTTGTTCCAGTTACATGGAGTAGGATTATACCAAGAGGAATTGTCAGAGGAATTGTTACAATTCCTGAGAGAAATAGCTGAGAGTAACAAAATTTTAGTAGAAATGAAGCTGTTAACAGCTAGGAAAAGAATTGCTACAGCCAGATAGACCTGTGGTGTCATACTTAAAATTTCAAGCATGGCAGATAAAATTATGACTAAGAGGAGGGAAAATATATTGAAAGTTCTTCTAATTCAAAACTTACCTCCCTAAGATTTTCCCCATCTTATACTTTTGGTGATAGCTCCCATCATATGGCTGTTAGACCAGGGAATGGGCTTCTCTTTTTAAGTCACTTTATGCTCAAGCCTCAGTGTATCTTAGTGTATCCATGCAGTAAGGTAGGAGGTAGAATGTTTCATACTTCCCTGTTACAGCTTGGCAGTAATCATTTTACCCACTGAGACCAAATCTGAAGACTCAAGGAGTTGAGAAAAGCTAAAAAAGAAAAAAAGAGGGTGCATGAAGGTCACTTTGATGAAGCACTCAAGTTTGTCGCTATCCAGATAATCAGGGAAATGTTGAATCTGTTTTGTCGTTAGTGCTTTGGGTTTACGCAAGTAGCCCTGGTATTTGAGGTGTTAAAACAATACCTCTAATCCAAAAGAGATATTGCTGTGGTGGTGACAGGTAATCTAGCATGCCTTTGGTAGACCAAGAGATTGTCTGCTTCTCCAGATAAATATTTTCATTTCTAACTACTGCTTGTTAAAAACAGAATGAACTCCCCCCCCAAACTACATTTTTCTGCTTATGTTCTTTAAACACAAGAAAACACACTACAATTATGTTGTTTTGGTAGAAGGAAAGGGAAGTAACAGTTATCCCTTGTGCTCTTGAAAAACGAACATTGACATTTCCCAAAATATTTAGTTTAGCTTCATATGGAACATAGCACACTATGTGGGAAGGTATGGGCTAAATCCCAAACCACAGGTGAGTTCAGTAGGATGACTATAGAAATTTCTAGTTAGCAGACAATGAATCACTCTGACTGATGTTCCCACACAGCTGTGAACATATAAAGCCAAGAACGCTGCCTCAAACCTTGATCCAAAATGGATGTGCTGCCACAGTCTGCGCACACCAGCCATGGTATTGACCCACAAATATGGAAGACCTGAGTTTCTGATACAACAATCTTTACATCAAAGAAGTCCTGATAGACAGATATAGATATAGATTAGATATAGATACAGATTATATAGATAAGGAAATGGGGGTTAATTTTCAAAGAGATACTTAAATTTTGGTGGAATTCAAGAGGAAATCAGTAATGTATGGCTGAAGTATACAAGAGCACCGATGAATCTAGAGCCCAAAGCTACTTTAATCTTTAAAACTGCAGAAATTAATGGTACTTCCAATCAAAATGTTGAAAATCTTCATAGCCAGGATTCTGAGTTTGGATGAGGATGTTTGCTTTATCTTGCATTTGAAATGGTACTTAGACTTACCATAACATGATTTAATAAAAATAAAAAATGAAATTGTGCAAGACTCATAGTTACATGCAATACAAATGTTAAGATGGAAAGAACTGTCAAAAAACCAAATGATAGATTTCTGGGTCCCTAAGCAGTCCCAACTGCTGTTCTGCTGATACAGAATATTCACATCATGCTGTGTAGGCATGAGCTATGTAAACAGATGTTCTTAAAAAGAAAAGGAAATGTTGAATAGCTGAATTATTTTATTGCAGTTCTGCTCTGCCTGACAGTTAGGGGTTTAAAGGGTGGTTGCCATGACCAGTAAATCCAGCCAGGTTTTAAGTGCAGCTAAATCCAATAGAAAATCTCAACTTTACTCTTTTGCCCTTGAGATGGCTACAGGTCAATAGTTATTTTCTGAGTTATTTGGGGATAATCAGAAAAGCATGTGCAGATGTTGAAAGATTGAATTTATGTCTCTGAAACTGATTCAGGTGCTTTTAAAAATATATTCCCCTTTTTAAAAATTATTATTATTATTTAAAATGGCACTAAGACTTTGGCAAATCTTGCTGACTTCTGAATGAAATTTAACTCTTTGTTGATTTTCAGTGGACTAAACAGAAGTATCCTGAGGTGCAAGAAAAAACCCAGGATATTTATTATTTAGTCAATCAATACTGCTGAACTTTTCTACAACTTTGTTGTAATAAAATGGAGTATTGCCTGATACAGACACTGCCTGGCTTGCCTGCCAAAGCTAGGATTTACTTCAGTTTGAAAATAGGTTCCTTTATTTTTCTTATAGAAATTCCTGCTTTTAGAAAAGGCAAATCAAGTTACAAATGTGTTTGGTCTAAATAATTCAGAAATACAGCAAACCTTATAGTAGGCAACCCTTAAACATACTCCAGGAGGAAATCTGTAGTGAAATGCTATATTTCTCTGGCCCTTAGAGCAGAATTCAGTCATGACTTTTTTTTTTTTTTTTTTTTTTGGTTTTTTTTTTTTT
>VXBU01018410.1:124991-150180 GCA_013400315.1 Bombycilla garrulus | reverse complement strand
TTTTTTGTTTAACTAAGGGAGTCATAAGTGGTTGCAGTAGTACAGTGTGCATTCAGTCTGCCACACAAAGCCACTCAGGAGTGCATTTAGCCAGCTTATAGTCTTGGGGAGGGCGAGGGGCAGACAAAGCCCAAGCTGCACTTTGAATACTAATGCTGAAAACTTCATCAGCGTTTTAAAATTGTTTCAACTATTCATATGTTAAGACTTTAGGGAGATGAATTAGGACAGCTGAGAAACTGATTACAGCCTCATGCTGCATTTTTTCACTTTGCTGTTCACATAGCCAAGCTGACACGGCCCCTACTGAAATACTTCTATCTCGTGATACATGTATCAAAAACGAATAGATAGGACGGTTGATTTTGTGCCTTTCTTGTTCTGCCACATGCTTTTACTTTGAACCACATGTCATTAATAGAGCTAATGGGATTTTGGCATGGAACCAAAGGGGTGGGAGGGGAGAGGGGGTGGGGGGAAATGGATGGGAGCGAGATGAACTACTGAGAGGAGCACTGCTGCCTTTCTCTACACTAAAGCAACGTCAGGTTTATTAGGCTTCCTTTTAGTCTTTCCTGACAGGACTGGAGGCACTTCTCTATGCTTGTATGTCTCATGCATTCATGAGCCTCTTTGACACTATTGCATCTTTTGTTAGAGCTGAAAATGCAGATCATTGCTCTACCCTTCCTTCAGCTGCCATATGGCATTGTGGAAAGGAGCCCACAAAGGAAGGNAAAAAAAAAAAAAAGGAGAGGGATGAAGAAATTAAACTACCAGCAGATGAAATTGATTTCTTTTCACTGTTAGGGAGTAGGGGGATGGAAGCCTTTTGGAATATGAAACCTTCTCTCAGAGCAGGCAGGCAAGCTGCCTGCATGGCAGGTCTGGTACATGTTAAAAAATAACTTGGCTTGAAAATAGAAGCACCATTGTTTTACTTAACTACTGTAACAAATTTATATGAAATTGAATGCATCATCTAAAGTAAACTGCCAAAGCGGCAGACTTCTATTTTTCCCACTGCCCGCAAGAGGTAAAATCCATGTAAACCCACACTCTCCATAGGTGTAACAGCTTGGCATCACTGTGTATTTTTCTAAAAAGTCTCAAAATATCTTTGGTCTACATCTGCATCTTGCTGTACTAAACCCTTCCTAAAGTAAGTAACTATTAGAGCACTTTGGATAATTGCTTTAAAAACAAACCAAAAATATACTGGAGGGAAAGAAGCTTCATATTTCAATTGTTTGGTTAGTTTTCTGTGGGGTCCTTGCTTTATGAAACACCAAATAAAATGTTTAAAGGAAACAGTGCAGCATGTGCTGTGTATTAGCCGAACTTGATATTCTTGCTTACTCCACCAGGTTTATATTCCCTCCCCATTTAGAAAAGCACAACTCAGGATATAAGCAAATTGTGTTTTTCTAAATAGGTTTTACAAAATTAAAAACTTAAAACATTACTTAGATTAATCTAAGCATATTAATGAATTTGCTTCCTCATTCTCCTTATCTTTTCATTTAAAGTGGTGTCAATAAAGAGGTGGCTTTGAAAATTTCCATCGTGTCACAAAATTTTTTCTGTATTTTCTGAGATTTGCTCACAAGATCCTGTTCAAAAAGTTATACAGAATCAATTTAAATTTATGGAATTAAGTTTGCTCCTTTGCTTTCAGTAATCTTAAGACCAGGTAAATGATAAAGAGTCTTGCTTACTCAAGAATTTAATGCACAGATTCTGCCAAGAGTTAGTTCACTCATATTTGGAGCAATATGTTTTGGTATAGTTGTTTGGAAGGTCCCTTTTGATGCAATAGTTTGCTTCTCTACTGAATTCTATTCTTCTGGATGTGTGCTGCTTCTTGGGTGAATATTTTATGTGTGTGTGTATGAATATATTCTGGATTAAAATAACACACTAGTCAATTTGTTCCATTCACAATTGCTTTTCTAGGAAGCAAAGCCTTTGACATGTACTGGCAGTTGTACATGTTGTATTCCTGCAGAAATTAGACATTTAAGATTATTTGCAAGAATGAGGTTTAATTTCTCTATATATATAGGTGTGCTGAAAATGCTAGTTTTTCTAGTCTGTACTTGGAAAATGGAGTTTTTCCATTCCTCCTTTCCTGAATGTATAAAGTACTCAGCCCTGTCAAAGACAGGAAAAAAGGCATAGGCAAGCGTCTGCCTTGCACTCGCGTACTGTAGTCTTTACCAGATCTCTGTTTCTATCTTCCATTGAAATAAAATTATCTGTCCAAGACCCACTGCACTTCTAGCTTACAGAATTTCTGAGTCACAAGCTAATAGTGTCAGGATATAGTGAAGAAGTGGGCAGATATGGTCTCTGAGTGAGCCAGTGCCTAGATATTTTGACTGGTAAGTGGTCTTGGAGCTCCTGAGCAGGCGCAAGCCTTGTCTTTACATTTTATGCTGTGATTAGGTGAACAGGTCTTTCAGGAAGGTTTTCACTTTACCTTACTAGTGCTTGTGAGTTAACGAGAATGGATTTTACTGATTCTTAACAAGTGTGATGAGGAGTAGACTGTGTTTTGGTTTTGGCTAAGGCAATGACTCAAGCCACAGAGCCACTAAGATTTTATTACCTGGGCTGACACGGATTCTAAGGCCTTCTTACTATAATTATATTTACACTGTAGAATTGACCAAAATGTTGGACCCAGATTTGATAGCCTTGAAACTTGGAGCTGTGTTATTCATAATTCACGCTCTGTCAGATGCAAAGTACTCATGAATATTTTCTCATATAGATGGATTTCATTCCAAACTTCTACAATTTCAGACAGGAACTGGCTTATTCATCACATTCTTATTGAATAATACTTTTGTCATTTGGTAGAACAAGGGACATATTGTGACTATCAGGGAATAATCCATACCTTGATAATTATGCATGGTAAGTATTCATCAGCTTTTGTTACTGATCTGAAAGCAATTCAGATAAAATCAGAATTTGTTCATGAATGAAAGAACAAACTCTATGGCAAGTGTTAGTCAAAAATAATCCACTATTACACTTAAAAGTCTTTTTGCATCATCAATAAACAAAGTTGAGAAAATATTTTGTTTATAGTCCTCATCCATTCAGAGTTTTATTTGATGTTTCTTCTGGCTTAGGGAGCAGGACTGAAAGAGTGTGAACAATGATGAACATATGCTTATAATATTCCGTATGGGAAGGCTGGGCATGGCCCCAGCCCTAAACAACTGCCTTTGATTTTGTTAAAACTTTCTTTTGTGTCAGTTTACTTCAGAAACAATGAAGCTGCCACCTTCATGGGTAAAGCAAAAGACACTAGGAGATAATATTTTGAGCAACTTCCTTCAGACTAGACAATTCCCTTCTAAACATATGACAAGTTACACATTTCATTCTTTTCAAAACAGAACATAAAGCTCATGCCATTGGCGTGATCATCAGTTTAATATCACAGAAAAAAGCCCTCACAGTTGAAAAAAAAAAAAGAGCATGGAAGCATCAGTCCCACCAGTAATTTTAGAGAAAGATGGGACTACATCAAATCCTACCTGTATGTCTCTGGTATGAAAATGTTCCTTTGTAGTATAAGTAGGTGCTGCTTACATAGTTAATTCCAAACTTCAATTCTGAAAATGCATCTCAGGATGAAGATATTGTGCCCATATGAAGTCAATGCATTGACTAAAATCAAACATCCAGTTTTCTGGGGAGAAATTTAAAGCTCATAGTCCCTACATGGAAGAAAATTCTCACAAATTAATTTTATACTCAGCAAAATGATGGGTAGTCAAATCTTTTATATTGGGAACATACAGTTAACACTTTAGACTGGCAAGCAAACATATCTTGATCCTGACTATCTGGTTAAACTACTCCAGATAAAAGAAAGGGGGAGAGAGTAAGGATTTGTGAATACTGGACTCTCCAGACTGAATGTTTTTCACATTAATCACTGGAAGAAACACAAAACCTGCGCTTAGTAGAAATGAGAATGTATGACCTGTTCTCAGTTTCCTAGACATTCATGCTCCAGTCAACTATTTCTCCTATGCAAAGTGAAATGACCACAACAGGAGAAATAAGCATCTCCTTGCAGAAATTATAGATATTCCTTGGAGGTAAGGGTTTGAGTTCTGCAGGGTGAAGAGAACATAATACACAGGGACCTTGACCCCCCTGGAATGCTTTAGCGAATGAATAAAACAAAACTATTTTAAAGAAACCATCTGTTATTTTCAAGTGTCGTCCAAAACAAGGAATATTAAGGCATTGCCCTTCTAGTTACGTATCAGACCACATAAGTTTTCTGTCATCCAGACCTGTTTATTTCACTTAATCTCAGTAACTTTGGAGTTGGCTTTATAATTTTACTGAAACACTATCACAAAAAAAAAAAAATTAAACTAGAGATTATATTGCTGATAAGCATTTATGCTACCGTCTACATAAAGAGAGATGACATTCCAGCTCCTCTTGTGTGCCCTTTATATATTATTGAAGTGTCATAATTTTTATACCCATTTAAGTTAGTTGAAGGACTAACATGCAAATTGAAAATGTTGTTTTGTAAAACTGGAGCTCTGAGTACAGATATGCCCCAAAAAGGTAAAATGTACAGATTATATAGAACTATTTAGGTTTGATCAAACCAAATGAAACAAAAGCATTTCAGAAGACATTAATAAAGCAAAGTCTAATAAAAGCTTATAATTTTTGCTTATAAATGTTTGGCAGTACGTATGTAAAGAGTTAATCTGAAATCCTATTACATCTGAATGGGATGTAGGAAAATGGATCCAGGAATTATTGTCTGCTTTACTGTAAATCTCTGTCTAATGTACACAGAAAGGGAGAAAAATATGTGTATGAAGTGGGAATGGGACTAAATGGGGATTGGATTAATAAACTTTGGATAGATCTTGCAGTAGGTAAATATAGCATGGATTGAATGATTATAAATTATATCAACAAAGTCCTAGGTAGAGAAACCCGCTTTTATTTATCTTTTTATTTTTAATGGATATTGTACCCATCATACTCCTTTACATGTAGGTTTATTTTCTCAGTGAACAGCTCTCATCTTCCTTTTTCACTTCTACTAGTGTGAGATTATTGATATATCCTTTTCTTTTGCTCATGGAATGCATCTGCTCCTGACCACTGCCAGAGACATGGCACTGAGTCAAATGCGTGTGCAGATTGAGCATTGGGTAACTTATAATTCTGAGGAGTTACTTTAAAGATTTGTGGTAGTGTTGTGGTGGTGCTTTACTGTTGACTTTTTTGATTTTTCCTGAGAATGTAATAACCTATGATACTTGTCAATAACTCATAATACTGGTCAATAACTAAAGTGAACTCATGCCCCAGCCCATTCAAAATTTTTCTACCACAGCAAAACATGCAGAAAAAGATGTTTTATGCATGGGGGAGTCACATTCACGGTCAAAAGAGCTTTTTGTGTGAGAGCTCTGTTGAAATACAAAACATCCACCAAGATACTGCAAATGTCAAAAATTATCCTTAAAAAATTTTCATTACAGTGTTTTCTAGGCCTACATCAGTAGTAGGAATATGTGTGTTTTTAAGGAGAGATATAATTTTTTGTGCAATATTAAAATATGCAAGGATGATTTTTTCAAGTTTCAGATTATTATGGACAATCAAAATTTTAGTTACATTACCTAAACAAAAGGCCTTATCAACCATTTGTGAAAATATTCCTTGAACAAACAAAGAAATAAAATAAATTTAATACATCTTAAGGAAAATACTAAAAATTATCTCTCTTTTTTTCTTTCATTCATGGATATCCTTCTCTATTCAATGTTACTGATTCAAAATGATTTACCATTTCATATTAGCCCCTGTATATTGTGTATTCAGTTTCAAGTCCCTTCCTTATGCTGAAACAAAGGCCTTTAGATTTAGCTTTGAGCATGCATACATCAGTAGAATAAAAATGCTTTTGTACCTGAAAAAGGGAGCAAAATGGGAGACTCAATCATTATAAATTTATGCTTTATACAACCTAGGGAAAGAAACTACTTCAAAAAATAATGCTTTTAAAGCTAATTTTGCTTTATGTACATACTAGTGGTGAAATTCTTGTGACCCTGCTGTAATGTCTTGTGAAAAAACATGTGGGATAATGCAACAACCATGAAATTAAAACGGACTACTTCTGTAGGGAGGACCATTGGTGTCTTATGTCTCAGAGGGTCCATTATCTCTTTATCATCAGGAAAATCAGGCTCTGCAATGAAGGGCCACAGACTGAGCAAGAGAGGAGGCAAAACAGTAGAGGAAAGGCCATGGGAGAACAGAATGTGCCACTGTCACATCTCACCAGCCTTTATTCAGCGATCTGAATTTTAAAATTCAGCAGTTTTAAAAAATTGTGTCACTTATAAGTGCCAACTGCTGAAAAATATAAAGGAAGAAGGTAACCTGCTTAAAACTTAAAAAAAAATAACAAACAAAAACCCAGCCACCAAACCTCTGTTCCTGAAAGTATTTTAGTTTATCTTCTAGCAGAGCCTTTGAATTTTAATGAAACATTTGGGGAAAGTCGTAAATGAAAATGAAAATGTTGCTTTCTGAGAAGCTGGCCTGGCACCTCATGGAAATTATTTTATATTATTGTTATATTGTTTCTGCTTTTAAAGAGCTAAGAAAACATTTTTGTGTTGGGGTTTTTTTTTTTACTTTTTTTTGTGGGTTTTTTTGTTGCCTTAGTCTTAATTGATTTTATTTCCCCATCACTTAATTCCAAATTCTTAATTCCAAAATCTCTTCAAAACCCAATAGTTATGCCACATAGTAATAAAAGTACCTAACATATTAATATTAATAATTTTTACCTGATCATCTGCAACTAAGGAGAGGAAAATTAAATTTATGATCTGCTTATGCTTTTTGGGCTTTAGGCCCAATTGAAAACAGCTTCATCAATGATGTTTTAATAAGTATAGAAAAAAAATCTACATATCTGGGATATTGCCCAATTTTTAAAATTTCTATTCGTTTGAAAATAGGCTTTGTCTCTTGTTGATTTTCACATGTTTAAAAGAAATCTAATCCTAAAACAAGTAGGCTTTATTTTATTTTTAATTTGCATTGTTATTAATATTTTGATGAAAAAATATATATGCACATACATACGCCATAAATTAATGAAATTTCTTCAAATGTTGAAGGTAATTAAGGATATTATGACCAGGAGCCTGTATTCCAAATGGTACTTAACATTTGAAGTATTTTGTATAAAATGAATATATACCAAGTAAAATCAAAGACATCAGAGACCTATATGTACCTTATACTTGCTCCATAGGTAAAAAACTTTGGAGAAAGGTTTCAAATATATTTAGATTACAGAATTACAGAATCATTTAAGTTGGAAAAAAATCCCTGAGATCACTGAGTCCACCTTTGACTGATCCCCACTGTGTCAACAAGACAGCATCCCTGAGTGCCATGCCCAGTCATTTTTTGAAGGGATGATGAAGGACGTTCATGGATGGTGATGCCACCATCACCCTGTGCAGTCCGTTCTGATGCTTAGGAGCTCTTTCCATGAAGAAATTCCTGATGCTGTCTTGANCAGAATCATTTAAGTTGGAAAAAAATCCCTGAGATCACTGAGTCCACCTTTGACTGATCCCCACTGTGTCAACAAGACAGCATCCCTGAGTGCCATGCCCAGTCATTTTTTGAAGGGATGATGAAGGACGTTCATGGATGGTGATGCCACCATCACCCTGTGCAGTCCGTTCTGATGCTTAGGAGCTCTTTCCATGAAGAAATTCCTGATGCTGTCTTGAAGGTTAGGTGTCCTTCCTTTTGTTCCTTCTTATCTATAGAATTTTCCCCATTAGTTGTGGGGAAACCTGACTGCCAGTACTGATGGGTGCTTGAGGAGACAAAGAGTTTCCAAAGGGTAAGCGGGGAGGGGGCAGGTAGAGGGAGTCTGGGGGGCAGCTGCGAGATCACATCTCGCTTTTCGGCTGGGGAGGAGGACACACCCGGAGCTGTGGTTGTTTGGAGAAATGAGTTCGCTATGACCCAGACGGAGCTGCTTCTTATGCTGCTGCTGCTGCTTCTCCTTCTCCTGTGGGTCCCTCGGCACCCCCTGCCCTGCCGGGCCGTCCTGCAGTGCAGCCACCGCCGCGGAGCTGCTGACACATCTCGTCCATCCCCTGCCCCAGGATCTCTGCTCATTCCTGCCCTTCCAGCTCGGGGTTCCTCAGAGTCCTGCCGGGGCACCCGGGATCCACTGCCCACAGGGGTTTGTGAAGCAAAGCCTCCCCTCCATCCTCTCCCGTCTCTGCCACGGGGTCCCTGATTCTGTTTGTTGTTAATGCCATAGTTATTGTTGTTTTGTTTACCTTGTTATACACACTATTAAAGAGCTGTTATTCCTATCCCCTTATCTTTGCTTGAGAGCCTCTTAATTTCAAAATTATAATTCGGAGGGAGGGGGTTTTCCAAGGGAGGCTCTTGCCTTCCCTAGCAGATATACATGTCTTTCAACCTGAGACACGCTGTCCAGCCTGAACCTTTCCTGATGCAGCATTCTTTATTCCTGTCACTGGTTACCTGGGAGAAGGTACTGACCTCCTCCTGGCCACAACTATTCCCTGTACTGCTTCTGTCTGTTCTGAAACTGTCAGTTTCCTGCAGAAGTCTTAGGTGGTGCTCGGCTCTAATGTTTAGGCAAATAAGGTGAGTTCTCAAAGTAAATCAGTAATGTTTTTTCCCTTGTGTAAGTTCTCTCCCTAGCAATCAAGCACTGTGAAGTATAGCTTTCAAAGCAACCGGACTTGCAGAAACCTCAAGTGGCTTTGTAAGGGTTATTCTACAGCGAGAGATGGAGCTGGAGAAATGCTGTATATAGCCCCAAGTTTATAGATTGCCCCAAATTCCTGTAAGCACTAGGTGGTATCCTGCTGTTTTTGTAGCTATAAAATTATAGCAAAAGTATCTATTTATTTTTTAGCAATTGAGCATAAAATGGTTGGGGTCAAGTGCTTTTTGTTTTTCTGCTTATAGAAGAATCATAGCAAGGCAAGACAGAGACATAAATGTCCACTCTTTATAATACATGCAATAGGTAATAATAAAAGTGCACTCATTTGGGATTTTATTAAATAAGGTTTAAGGTAGAATAAAATTGTAATGTTGTTTTTAAATGAAGATTGAAAGCATAATGCTTTATACTTTAGTAAAACTATGTCCTGATAAGATTATTTCTCATATGTATTGAAAGATCAGTCTCTAATTTTAGTGAGTGAATTACCTTATACCACCTGCATACCCCACAGCTTTCTCCTTCATAGTTCCTTTCTATTTTCATATCCATGGGAATGGAAACTGCTCTTCATATTCAGCAAATATGCCTCCTGCTGCTGCCTCTGCTGCCTTAGATTCAGGCCTGAGTTACCATGTCTTTTGCAATGATGCTGAACCATCAAGAGTGTTTTTTGCAGTCTGGAGATTCTGGCACAATCCTCTCTAAAATGGGTCGTCTCAGTGTCCTCTTTCTAACACTTTTCTCACTGGATTTTTGGGTTCTCATAGACCCATTTAAAAGTACTTATGACAGAATATGCTAGGATAACTCTGCTCAACTCAGAGAAGTCCAGATTCTTACAAAGATGATCAGAATAGCAGGAAAACATGAGGTAATGCCAAGTGGGGAGGATTTTTCCTGTGTTTGACAAGGATGCTCTACTTCTATGACATTTCAAACTAATTATTCCTGTTATAATGCAGATAACATTCCTTGTTCTTCTCAGTTTTTATAGGTCAGAGATGTTTATCTTCAGTACCTTGTGACAATGCATGCAGAATAACCGTCTATTTGATTTTTAATGCACTCAGTAGTTTTTACAGTGTCACTAAGGACTAAAACCTACATACAGAGGATCAGAACAAAGTCAGAGTTTCAGTGAATCAGAGTTATGCTTTGCTAATGTCAAGGAAGTGAAATGATTGCAGTTTCAGATATACTAAAGGAAGATTATAGTTTCAGAACTGCTGTCTCCAGCTGTCTCCCCTTTATAGTCTGTTTTGTTCTTTATCATCTGTGTGTTCTGAATGTTTTGTTCCCTTACTTTCAATTTAAATATGGTGCAGACGGCTTACAGCATATTGCTGTATGTGAGGCTTTAAACTGACAAATTTTCTCTTTTCATATCACCTCTCCAACCCTTTCATTGGATTTCATGCTTTACCTTTGCAAATATTTGTGAAGATCATAAAGAGATCAGGGAGAGAAATGTTCCAGACAAATGAGACCAGTAAATATTTCAGTGTGATTTCGTCTTGGTACAGTCACGATCTATTTCACATAAAATAAGGAAGTCTGGGCATTATGAAGCTTACACAGAAACCAAGATATATAATATAAGGAAGCTTGGTACTGAGTGAAATTGCCAAACAAGGAAAGTGATGAAAAGCAACCACCAGGGAAACAATCAGTGGGTGACAGGGGGCAGGAAATTAAAACCAATGATACCCCAACTGGTACCATGTTCAGTATGACACTGTAAAAGAGGACTGATGTGATAACACAAGAAAATCAGTGGGATCATTACATTTGAATCTAAACCTACCTCTACATCTTGGACCAGTTTTTACAAAATGTTCTCTTTCCTGAAATGTTTTAATAAAATATGATTGTTAAACCAATAGTCTACATGTCTATTTTCCTTATAAAAGTTACAAACACAGAGCTAATGAAATAAAATATTATTTTATCAGAAAATGGAGGTATTAGGAACTGTAGAAAATAGGATATGTAGGCTAGACTCTCAAGTTTAACAAATTCATTTCACACACGATTATCTAAGACATGGAACCAAAGCAGTCGGAGTGCAGCACTGCAAAATTCCTAGTGGGTAGGGGAATGATTACAGAGCTGGTAAAGGTGTCAGAAGCTCTTGTATCTCAAGGATGAAAAGAGATCACAAAAGGAAAATAAAACCCAAACCACTGAGAAGCATGGTAGTGCATCGAAGATCCAGGGCTGTACAGCAAGAGATGGCCTCAGAAAACCAAGAGTACGAAAATTAAAGATTCAAATTCATACTTTCTTTTCCTTTTTCTTGTATTAAGGAAAGCTAAATGATTTCTAGAAAAAGAACATTATTGCCTGTTTTGGAGGGTTTCTTTTAAGATGAAACATTTTTAATGTTCGAAGTCATTGAAAAAAATTATATTTCGTACATCAAAAAATATAGTTTCTCTCAACTGTAAATTGTAACTATACATCTCTAAAAATTAAAAAGTCCACCAAGAGAGGTTAGTCAGAATGGGGATACAGGTACAATTTCTATATTCTATGGTAAATGAGAAAGTGCATAGGCAGAAGACGATAAGCTGCTACAGAGGGAAACACAAATGAACTTAGGTTTAAAAACCTTTGGCATTAAAAAGTGTTCTTCTTTACACTAATGAAGAATGTGGGGAGAAAATAAGACCTATTCTTAGACCTGCAGTGAAGTAGACAAGAATTATTACAGAATTTCAGAAATACAATTCATTTTTGCAGTTTAAATAAAGTGATAATTCACCAAGGAGAATGGGGAAGAGAGTTCAGCTGCTGTCTCAATAACTGTAAGGAACTGGCAGCTAAAAAGAGAGAATCAATTTAACACCAAATCAATCGTGGTCAGTCACCTTGCGGCAGTTTGCAAAATGGCTTTGGCCCATGACCTATGTAGCCACCTCAAGATAAGTACTGTCCTTTATTGACATGGGGTGGTATTACACTAGGAAATTCAAAAATGGGACCTGCATGGATCATCTCAGATCACTGCCTCTTAACAGAAATGAGAAAACAATCCAAGGTCTAAAACTAAAACCCTATGTTCTTTTGCTTAGAGACAAAGGAACCTTAAAAGGAACCTTGAACCTTAAAAAACCCTCCAAATTACAATCCACGAGGAAAGCTGAGACAAATCTAAAAAAAAACATAACAAAAAGAGGCTAGATTGAAGTTATGTTTTTTCATACCTTTATGTTCCATGCACAAATTTCACAACACTGCTAGTCCTGTAGCTACTGTACAACAAACTTCCATAACTACTTACACCTTTGGTGTTTAAAACCAATAACAGTAGTTCTAAGTTTAAACCTGTTTAGTTACAAATAGACAGCAGCTCATTCCTTCCAAGAAAATTCAGCTATGTGGAAATGTTACCAAGTCACGCTGCTACATGCTTATCCTGTGTTTGCACGTCTATGCATTAATGTTTTGAAGAATCTGACATTTTATTATTTTAAGAAGGATGACCTTTGAAACAGGAACTACGTGAGCCTATTTTCTAAACTGTTTAACATTTTGTGATTAAAAAAGTACAGTGAGTTTTTTTCCTTCTCCTGTGTAAGTGTGGCTTTTAGGGGACAGTGACTCCAATCAGAGACTATGAATATCTGTGGACAGAAAATAAGACCAGCTGGTGCCCTTGCCTGGTACTTTTTACATTTTCTTTAAGGTGCTGGTTGGGAGGAGGGGTGTCAGAGAACTGCACACAGAAGACAGGAAACAGAAGTTGTGACTGGAAAAAGACCCAGAATTGGCTACAGCAGCTCTCCACCAGCTGTCATTACAATGTGCATTGTGTACATTTGCACGGTGTAGAATCTAATTCAGTTTTACAGTCGGACAAGAATGGCAGGCAATCACCAAGCATCCATCACCGAACAGCATGATAAATAAGCTGTTATTTGGATCATGTATTCAACACAGGATTTGGACTGGGAAAAAAGCAAACAGAAAAGACAAGATCAAAAAAAACCCAAAACACCCTCCCATAAATAAAACAGAAAAAACAAAGAAATATCTTCCCTGCTTCTTTTGGCCTTGAACACTGGCAGCTATTGAGAAGTAATATATGATTAAAGTTTACGAGCTTAATCTGAGACTTGCAACTGTACTAGTGTGAAGTAAAAGAAAAAAGCAACACTTGTGAGGGTTCTTTGACAAGTTTCCAGTAAAGTTCTTAATGTTTAGAACTGTGAAATATTTCCTTATTGGCAATACTTATTGAAAATCATCCTGCATTTAAGTAAAGATAGAAGGGGATAGAAATATTTAAAGAAAATAAGTCTATATTTCAAAGTAACCTCTGCACCTCTGGCCAATTTTTAGTGATATTTAGCTCTTGAGAAATTCGGAGAGGTTCCTATTTACGTGTTTCAAAAGCATCCATCAAGCTAACTCCTAAAGGATACTGGTGCTTAGGCACTTCATGTTTGCTGTGTGCTATCCCTTTGTTGGCAGCTTAAAGCTTAAAGCTTAAACAAAGCTTTACTAATCTATTCCTGTGCATGCATAGAGTGGCCAGACTAACTTTAAAGTTAGCTAAACATTGCATTCTTTTAATAAACCCTTATGGAATTTTCAAATAATCTGTTTACTCCAAAAGGCTCCAATGTGTTTTAATATCTTGCACTTGACAGCCTAGCTGAGGATTCAGTCACAAATCCGATTAAACAAAGAAGTCACTAAATTTGACTTTAGGTATATTACTTACGCACACCTTTAGCATGTCACAAATCATAAGTCAGAAACATTAACCTCTTTCACTGTTATTGAAGTTAACACACATAACAGCCATGTGCTCTGAGCTTCTTAAAAAAAGCATATAATAAATCACAATTCATCTGTTGCAGAATAATATCAGAGCCCTGAGGGTGCTAATGGGATTTACCATCCCTGACTGGCCTCGCATGGGATGATCTGTTTGTGAGCCCAGGAGTCCCATTTAAGCTCAGCCTATGATATCCAGCTCTGCCTCATAGGGGTTCTGTTCCATGCTTGGCTTTTCTCCAGTGTAAGTCTTTCAGGTGGAAAATATATCTTGTCTCTGGCTCTATCTCCTTCCCTTCCGGATGCTGTGAAGGGCCTTGCTCCATTCCTTGCTGTCCTGTTCCTGCTGTGTCTACCCAGATGGTTTGTTAGGGGTCACTTACTATCTCTGCAACTAAAAAAAAAATAAATTATTTTTGGAGCAGATGTGAGGATCTTAAATAGTTTTGGAACTTGTAACAGCTTGTTTGTTTTTTCTTTGTTTTGGTGTTGATATAAGGATGAGAAGGCTGGTGGGCAGGGGTGAAAGATGGAGATGCACTAAACTATTCCCAGAGCTAATGGGTTTGCTACCAACTGTCTTCTCTTTCTATATATTTGCAAATACTGGTATTTTTAGTTCAGCAGTCAGAACAAAAAAATCACAAGCATTTTTCAAGTGTAGTAGGAAGCTTTCTGAACCCTAATAATTTCTTTTCCCTGAAGTTTTTAATAACTATCTTAGAAAAAGTTCTATTTTTAAAAAATAGTACAGCTAAAAATTGAAAGAATCACTCAGAGGAGAAAAAATACTTTATCTGTCAAAATAGAAATATTCTTGGATTTGCATGGAAGCATTTTTTGAACAAAAATATTTCTCAAAAAATTTGAGTTGAATGGAGATTTTCTTCTTCTGAAGTTACACTCTTCAACAAGCTTGCAATATTTACTGTCACTTTCAGCTGTTGTGCTCTGTTGGGAATGATTAGAATGCATTCTGTTCACTTTTAAAAGAAGCCATAAAATATTGAGAGTTCTCCATTATTGCCATTCTGAGACAAAGTAAATATATCAGGTGCTTCAAGGATAGTGTTTTTTGTTATAAGCTGTTATAACGAGATCATGCTGATGGCTATTGTGGCTCTGACGCTTACAATGAAGGTTGTCTGTCATAATTCACACTTCAGATTAAGTTATTTGGGTACAAATATCTCAGGACTTTGCCCATATGAACTTATGTCCAGCTACTCCATTGCAGATTCTGAAGCCATTTATACAGAGTCAATAGATAATTAAATTCTAATAGCAAAAGAAGGAGGCCCCGAGGTAGTGAAGATACAAATCCATCTCTTGGTCTCATACCATTTGTGTCCCAAATCCCAGTCCTTTCCTTGTTCTATTTAACTGGGTCTTAAACACCCCAGCCTTTTACATCCTACCTATACTCAGTTATGCCCTTTTTCTCCTCCTCATTCCACTTTCCCACACAATTTTTCCCATCTTAGACTTCCTTCTCACCAGCCCTCTTGGGAGCTCATAAAGCTCCTCTCACTCTTTGGCACTTCCTTCCCATATTTTTGTCCCATATTTCCTCCCACACTAATCACATCCTTTCTCAGTTAAGTGTCCAGGCCTGCTCATGTTTCGTGCATCCCCTGCTCTTGGGGGCTGTATGCAGATGTTACTCCTTCAGATTTTGCTAACAACACCCTCTGCAGAGGCACTTCTTCCCATGGCCTCTGTAGCCAGCCAAATTCTCCCTGTTTCCAGGATCTCAGAAACCACAATCATTTGCTCTCCTGGATTTTCAGAAATCCAGGTAAATTTCCTATACAAAATTCAAGACAGAACTCTGAGGGTAGTGATAGGTAAAGTTTTAGTCAGAAGCAGATCTACAAAAGCTATAAAAGCAGTGAATCTTTGAATTATTTATTGTATAACATTCGCAAATGAGTTGGGATTTATGCTTTAACAATAATTTGGAAATAAGATAAAACAGTCCTGTTATTAATAAATTACTTATAATTAAAATCCCATTGCTTTTTGTAGCTAGTTTGCCATTTAATAAGTATTGCTATTGTCAAACATGTTCGATAGAATAGATTCATCAAATAAAAAAGTAAGTTTTATGGAAATGTGAAAGCCCCATCCTGGTCAGCCAAATCACTAAGTAGTTCAGTATTTGGAACTACATTGAGAAATACTATGGAGTATTTACATCTAAAAGATATCTCAGTCATGCTGGTTAATACTTTTTCTAGGGCATAACTATTGCACTACATACTCAGCAAAAAGCTATTANCCTTATTTCCCCAAAATTTCTGCTATGACATTGAGTGTTTTGAAAGGACTCAGGAAAGCCTGAATTGTATAAATTTCATTGTATTTCTAGCCTTGAAGAAATGAAGCACACGGTGTCCGTGCCCCTTCTGCCCTCCCCACATCACAATCCCTACGAACACGTATGTGTTCTTGCCTCCCGGACCCTGGAATCGCACTGTGCGTGTAGGGGAGACACCTGCTGGTGCACGGCAAGATGGCACCTCACTGCCGGGCGCAGGGATTGCTGGAAACCAAGTAGAAGGTTAGGGAACACAATTAGCCTGTAAAATGGGCTTTACCACCTTTTTTACCGTGAAAAACTGAGGGTTTTTTTTGGGTTTTAGTAGGCTAGGTGCTGAGAAAAATTTTTCTATTTTTGTTTAGGGATGACAACCTCCCTGGCAGTTGATATAATCAAATCACAAAATTAATTTGATTATATGATGGAGGAAAAAGTAATTAAGCTGAAATTAGATGTGCAGTCAGTGAAATCCAAGGTATGTATATTTTAAAGGCAAATGTTTGTTGTGGTTTCAGCTCAGGCAGCCACTAACTCACTCCCCCACAAGAAGGATCAGGGACAAACTCAGAAGGATAAAAGCAAGAAAACTCATGGGTTGACATTAAAAAAAGTGTAATAGGTGGAACAAATGCAATGCACACAAGAAAAAAAAACGGTGTTAACTGCCTGCTTCCCCTGGGCAGGCGGGCAGGCGTTCAGCCATCTCCAGGAGAGTGGGGCTCCATTTGGCCCAATGGTGACATGGGAAGACAAACACCATCATTCCAAATGTCCTCTGCTTCCGCCTTCCCCCTTCTGTGTATACTGAGCATGATGTCACACGGTCTGGAATAGCCTTTGGTCTCCTGTCCAGGCTGTGTCCCTTCCCACTCCTCACCAGCATGTCTGGTACAAAAAGCAGAGAAGGTCTTGGCTCTGTGTAAGCCCTGCTCAGGAGTAACAACAACATCTCTGTGTTATCAACCCCAAGTTCAGCACAAATCCAAAATACAGCCTCTTACCAGCCACTGAGAAGAAAATTAACCCTACCCCAGCCAAAAGCAGCAAACGGTGTTAGGAAAGAATGTAATGCAGAGAGTAACGCTTGAGACATCCTAAACTTTTATGTTAGGAGCAGCTAATAAGAGAATTCAGAAGTGGCAAAACATATATTGTTTAAAGCCTAAATGCTATCAAAAAACCTAAGAGTGATTGTACAGCATTCAAATTCAATATTTTTGTCAAAAAAAATTATCTAGTAATGATTCCAAGTAAATGTGTGAACTACATTGAAATTAAGGGTATTTTAACAAAATTAGAGGATCAGCTAAAGCAGGTAATTTTTTCAGGGTTCACGCAAACTGTCCAGGGGAGCACAAGAGAATTACTGCAGAGATATTCTGTACAAATGGAAAGAAGGTAACTAAATTGTTTTTGGCAGAGAAAACGCTACAGTCACCAAAAATATAAATGGATTGAAACAGTACTCAGTCAAAATTCATGGAAAAACATGCTAATTGAGGCCTATTAAACAGCCATCTGTATAACAAAATATAAGCATTAAGAATTGTTATTCCTCAGCACTACTGGTAAAACAGGAGAAACGGATAAAAGCTTAGTGACCAATCACTAGACCTGAATGGTGCTCACACAGAAGTTTACAGCTAATGATACATCCCAAAGAAAGTACTCTTCCTCCACAGCATAAGGTCATCTTTGATTACCAAGCTGTTTGTTGAGCAATGTCTGTGGTTAAAGGGTATTTAGGTCCAAACCTGACCCCTGTAGACCTACTGAATATGCCTAAATTCAGTTACTTGCTTCTGCCTTAGCATCTGCCAGCAAGGTGATTCTTCTGTTGTCCCCACCATCACTTCTGCACTCACTCCTTCAGTAACATGATCCCTTTGAAGAATAATCAAGAAAAATGAGCACTGCTTATATTAGACTGGACTAAAAGTTTTGAAACAGACCTTCGGCATTCTGTATCTGTTCTTTCATTCAGTCCTAAGAGTAAGATTCAGAGGTACCTGAAGCTTCACGTATGAAACTACTTTGTACACTAACATTTCTCAAAAATCACTTTGTTATACATCCACGAAGGATTCTAAGCATTCTAAGCATCCTTTAACAATACTTAAATATTTTTTGTTACCAAATATTTGATTTTATGTGTCATGAAAATTAGAGAGTGGATGTTTATGATTGATAATAGAGCCTTTATAAATTACTAAAACACATTTTGACCTGCAAGTAAGATAAAGAAAATCCAAGCTAATAACAGGAGAGCTTTCCTTTCCCCCAGCCAGGATCTTATGTAGTGCTCAGTTAATTAACACATTCTCTTTCTTTTTATCTTGAGGTGCTAGTTAGTATATCTTATAAAAAAGCAGCGGCTAAGGAAGCCAAGGAGAGGTAAGGCTTCTGGAAGTCCAAATAAAGTTGACTACGAAATGAAAAAAAACATCTCTTTTTTTCTCCAGGTGTTGGCAAAAGCTTTACAGGTAATTTTGCTCTGCAGAGCAGCTCTGCCCCCTCAGATTATATTTAGTCACAGGAAAGGTTGTTTCTCAGACTTGAAAACTCTACCTTTCACTTCCTAAAAGCCCACTAAGAGTATAATACAGAGCACTCATTATGGTAAAAGCTGTGTGAAGTCCCTTGACTTACTAATAATTTTCAATTATTCTATTTTTTAAGAATTGTAACAATTTAGATTAATTAAAAGAAGTAGATTGTGAATAGCTTGAAGTGGAGGAGGGAAGAAATAGGAATAAGGAGTGAAATTCCTTTATGCATTCAGGGATTAATTAATCAACAAATGGTTTGTCATTTTATGTTAGTACATGCAATAACTTCATGGCAAAATTGCTTTAAGGGGTGATTCATAAACCAGTTTCAAGATAAACCTTGTCTCATTAAAATTTTTCAAGTTTTAAAGGCAAGAGCTTATAAATTATGCAGCGTATACATAACATACAAACAAGGTTTTGCTGATGAAAGGTACTTGGAAAGACTTAAGAGGCACGCAGGTCTGCACCAGCTCCTATTACCTTCTTATACCATTTAACATGCAATAAGTCTCCAGAAGAAGCAAGAACATTGAAGATTATTAATACAGATACATCACCAATCTGCTCATATTTGTGAGCTTTGCTACGTTTTGAGACAGCTGAAAAGCTTTTGCATAATTTCCAGAGCTCTTCATTTTAGCAGTGCTGTGTGGCGCTTACTAAATAATATAGTATTTAGGAGTGTTTCACAGGAACAAGACAGGATATAACATCCAATCATTCTTAACAAGTATAAGCAGCTTTTTATCTAAGTCAGAGAAGAAGAAATGTAATTAACTGAAATTCAAAACTAAGCGGATATGAAAGTCTATTAATTATATCAATAAAGAGAAAAGTGATATTTAGGTATAAAAATTATTTTTCCCATTTTTCTAATACATCCAGCTGCAAATGATATTTTTCAAAGAGCATTTCCTGTATATTGATTTGAAGTTAATCTGAATTCTGTTTTCTACCAATACAGAGTTTGTGGTAAAAGTGAAAAATTTTTACAACATCGTTCCTACCCTGACAGTTATTTTGTGATTCATAATTACATGTCTTTGAATCAAATTCTTGCCTGATAGGCACATTTGAAAAGTTACCTGCACAATTACAGGAAGTAAATTTTGTTGTCCTACTTTTTTTCTTGGTTGCAAATATGCCAGAACTGGCTAAGAAGGAACCAATTAGTGTGAATAGGAACAGAAAAAGAGAAAGGTTTGTTTTCTTAGAAATGTTACCTTTTTTTTGTAGCTCCTTTTTCTGTAAAAATTGCCCAAGCACTTTTTTGCCCTGAAATTAGAGAAATTCTAGTCTGAGTAAATAAAAGATATATACCTTTGTTGCTACACATTTGTGCAGAAAATTTCTAGTTACAGAAATTATAAACTTTAAACCTGTTTTTAATCTAATCAGAAAGCTTATACTCACTTTAATCTTATCTTTATATGCCACCCAATAAGGAAAATTTTTCCTATGATATCCTAAGAATTAGGTCACTTTATAAGAAGCATCATTAAGTTCAAGATCTGAAGTCCTCAATCAGTCTACAAGCCCTTTATAATATTCTACTTAGATTCAGAAATAAAATAACAATGGCATATTTATTACTGCCTGGGACAACTATTACAAAAAAACCCAAGTACTCAGATGCTACAGGATAACCACTTTTTGTGGATAGTGGAACCAGATATACCACCACTGTTACCTACCTTGAATAATGGCACCTGTATAGCACTGTAATAAGACTGGAAAGAGTATGCTACCTTTTACTAGAGTATCTACTCTTTCAACAAATCGTCATTTCTCCTTATGTAAAAAACTGCAGAAATATGACATTTTGTTGCTTTTGCATGAAATGAAGAATCCCATAGAAGTATTAATAGCATTTTTTTTTGTCTGAAAAGCAAAGAAAAATCAGCATCTGGTTTCAACAATAAAATCAAGGAACTCTATCCCCAGCCCGTATAAACTGGTATCATTCTGAGTCCTAGACAAATCTGTGGTTTAAGATCATTTTTAGCAGAAAGGTACAATAAATCTCTCCAGATTCAAAGTTGAGAGAAAGACAAGGAAGGTATCAAGACTACAGAAGATATATTACAGTCTCTTTTAGTAATAACCATCATGTTTATTTTTGCTATATGTCTCTTACTGTTTGTGTACACATTTTCTGGAATACTTGTTTTTTCACCTCTCCCCTCTGCTCAGCATGTGCAGATATCTCAGGTAATTCCATGTTCACTGAAAGATATTTTAGTATGATCTGCATATTAATATGTTACAGTAAACTTATGAAGTTTGAAAACTAGAAATTTCAATGATGCAATTGATAAGCAAAACTATAGAAGGCAAACTTCTAGAGAAGTTTCACCAAAACATGCAAAAGGGAATACCATAAGTAAAATTGCATAAATAATAAGGCAGTTTAAAAACCCAAAAACACTATTGGAAGGCCTATCAGAAACAACAGAAGTCAAATCCAGCTACAAAAAATTTAGAACATATCTTTTGTATGTTGACTGGTTTGAATAGAGTTAGCAAATTACAGAAGACATTTACTCTTGGCAACACAGCTAACTTTAAAATCAAGAAAGATTTTGGCTATAAGAAAAACAAATACACATGTTACAGAAAAACAATTAACCAATCTGTTCTTTGAATGTTTATAAAGGATCCATCATAATAGAGAATTTGAAATATGTGATTGCATATGTGGGTGTTAATAGAGTCTACCCATGTTTGAAAGTGTCCTCTGTTCCAAATTGGGACCTGACATGCCTTTGGCTTTGGGTAGGACACATCATGAGTAGGAAGCAACTCAGATGTCAGAATTAGTGTCGTCTTGAGCTTTTAAAGGATTTAGAGGGTAAGATGGCATAATTGGAGTGGTTTTTTTCCCTTTTGTGCATTGGGGAGGGGCTTGAGATACACTGTGGTTTAGCCATACACCACAGATTATGTGCTCTAGAAAAACGGTATTTCCCCAAAGGCTAATTCTTGCAAATGCTTCATCATGAATCAAGAATAACCTTAATCAGTGTGTCCTTTGTACTATTCCACTGCAAGAACACACACCATACAAATGGTTCCCAAATTTTGTATTAATGGCACAATGTAACTGACGTTCAAAACCCAACAAATACAAGCACCTCTAAAGTTTCTTTTGTGATTTAGTTTCCAGGAGTTTTGGGGGATTTTTTTTTTGCAAGATCAATAGTATAAGGCATGGAAAATAGAAATAATTGATTTCAACAGCTGCAATGAACAGTACATTGTACATATTCTCTAGATCACATATTACTATGACACCAGATGCAGAGGTACAGCAGGTATGTATGACAAGCATACAAAACACTTTTTCTGGGATTTATTCCCTTTCCTCACATTTTCTCATTTCTAACATAAGATGTTAAAGATATGAAAACTGTCACACGTATGATTAATGACACACTATTTGTCTTCCACGGAGAGATTATTCAAAATATGTATAGAACAAAGAACCCTATATCTTCACCAGTGTTAGAAAAATCTCCTTCAGGTAACTAACACTTTGAGAGACATTTAGGAATAAAAGCATTAGAACCTTGCTCAGTCATCAAAATTAGATATTTTTATAACACTGGGGTACTGGCCAAAGCTAGGCAGGGTTACATAACAGTGTACTGGTGAAGAGTCTGGCTTCATGCCTGACTGTATCTTTAGGCTGTTTGCCTAAATTTCTCTGACGTTTTAAAGAAAACTCTTTTGGTGCTATTTTCCCTTACTACATGATTTATGCACTAACCATTCAGAATAAGAACATTAGGGAATCTGGAGTCTCTGGATCCATGATATCAGGGAAACTTACAAGTCAAGGCTGGATGTTCAGATTTGCTTCTTAAAAATATTTTTAGTCTTAGGGCAAATGTTTGAAAGTCCCAGTGGTTCTCTGGCTCATATCCTGAACCGAATAAAAACAAAGACTCTAATGTAAAAAATTATGTGCAAAACATACTATTATCTATATGGGTTTCGCAACATTGTACATGTTAATGAAGGAAAAACCTCAGTAACTGGAGTATTGCACGAGACTGAACCTTTAGTTATGGATAAGTATTGTATTCCTTCAAGTGAAAGTATTTCTTTTTTTTATATATTGTCCAACTAATTTTTAAATGTTTTTTTTCCCAGGACCTTTGCATTTTTGTTTTTGTAAGCTGTAAACAGGGTGAGAAGTGGGATTCATATGTTGGAATAAAAAAAAACCCTAGGGCATTTCAATCAGATGTTTACATGCTCGGAATTGTGTGCCTAAACGTATGTCTAGTAGATCCAACCCAAAATATATGGTTGTTTCTGCAGGTAGTCACCGTGTTTCTTAGTCTGGACTGCTAAAAAGTCATGTAAATAAGGTATTTTCCTCTGGCCACTATGCTGAAGAGAGGATTCTCAAAAGTTTTAATCTATATCAACTATGTCTCTGGTGAGAAAAACAGATAAATTATCCTTTGACAATTTTTTTTTACTTCAGAAAGACTATTGTAATAATTTTCTTAAAATACCTGTGTTGTTGTGGCCATCTATTTTTGGGACAGTCTAAACAGTGCCTACTGATTTATGCCAAGGGCTGGTGGAAAAAAACTACCATCCTTTTATTCAGGCAACACTTTTCAGCTGTTTCAAAAATCCCGTGGAAGTACAGGCTTCCAAATGCAAAATATTACTTCTCCTTCTGGCTTGCCCACCTTCCAGTTACTCTCCTTCAGCTGCTCCTCTGTCAAAAAGTTAATTAAAAGTCCTATTGTTAATCATTAAATTTGTAATGAGACATCTGAGATTAATGCTAGACACATATAGTTCTTGCTAGCATTTACATAGTCTACGTACATATGCACTCCTTTTTAAAGTTTTTAAATAACTGTCAACATTTTCTGATGAAGCAAAATATGTAAAACCACTGTATTGAGTACATCTGGCTTGTTCTTTGTGATAGGTCAATAGCAGTAAAGGGAATTATGTACGAAAGCCTTTTTTTTACTTCATAAAACAAGCAAATAAGCAAAGATTCTTTCTCTGTGAAAGCTTTTGTTCCACAAATGTTTTTAAAGAAAAGTAATTTCTTCCTTCTATAGGCTGGGTGTTAGCCCCAGTTTGATCTGTCATAAAAGCAAATAAACAGAGGATTTTTAGTTCCTAAAGAGAGATTTCTCTGCCTCTCCAGATTCTTCGAAATTAGTAACATTTTTCCTGCTCAAATGCCAGATCTCTGGGTGGTATTTGCAGCTGTCTTGGAAATGGCATTTCCCAGCCCATAATGCTGCTTCACCTACAGTATCCTGGAGCTTAGAATACCTGGGCTTCATCCCTACCCCAGAGGAACTGGTTTTCATAACCCTCCAAAACAGATGTTATTACAGTGAAGGCATTTTGATTTGGTTTGGTTATTTTAACAGAATTAGGCATCCTAAAATTATGACATGCTGTTCTATACACCACTGGAGATGGTGTATATCAAAGTAGACTGCAATGACATAGGCATCTCAAGCATCAAGCATTGCTGTTATACCACACTTTTTATCTTGTTCAAAAAGTTCTTCAGATGGAACATTTCTGGATCCTGCTTTTAAGGGAGCATATTTTGGGGACACATGTTGAGGATTTATTTCAGATTTTGAATCTGTTCTGAATTTAACACCTTTTATAGAGGAATTACAGAATAGATAACAAATAGTAGGAAAATTAAATTTCAGGAGTGAATGTTGGTATCTTGCAGGTATCAAAGAGCTGTGGACTGGCCAAGGATGTGATGCATTTGTCTACGTGTCCTCCAAATTTCAGAATTATTTTTTGCCTGGGGAGTGAAAAATGTGGTGTTCAGAGACTCAAAGCATCACATTCACTGTTGCTATATTTCACCTGATTTTTTTTCCATTTATTTTTTTACCAAGCATCTTATCAGACTCTCTCTAATGGCTACAGCTGATTATTAAACACTTTTCTCTGTTCTAATTCACCAGTGGTGAAAATTAGTTGTGTATCTGTTGGAAAATATCACGTTTAAATAGTCCCGAAGAAAAGCAGTGTACAAAGGTTAGGGGGACACTAACACTTCATTTAATTTAATTCCTCCTATGCCTTTTATGACTTAAAATTGTCAGTGCTTTAGTAGCAACAGAGTAAAAAAAGGAATATCATTCTATAAAACCAAAAGATATGTCTTAAGTAGGGAACATAAAAAGTTTCAAACTACTAGCACATTATATGACTTCATTGTACATGATTTTATCTGAAGTTATTTAAATACTGTGATGACTGATGGTAACATAAAACTTGATTTCAATGACATTTTGTACTCCAGAGAATTTTGGAGTAAATGTTTTAGGTTTAGGTCTCAGTTTTCTTTTGAGCAGTGACCAAGAAAAAACAAAGTAATTTTTTTAATCCAAATTTAATATTTCATCTTAAGAATAGTAATATTTTTCAAGAAACTATATTAAATTATTTTAATTTATAATCAATAATATGCCATCAAAAATTTTGCATTATTTTACGACAAAGTAATCTTCCTTTGTCTTCAAGAGGATCATATGTTTAAGAGATATTGTCAAGCTTACTGCTTCTGGTGAAAGAAAATTGACCTCATAGCTCTGTCTGCTGGGCTAAGAGCTGTAGGAGTTAACTCTGCTGATGATAATGAGATTGAGCAGGCAGCAGATGCTCGGGTGCCTTTGCAATCCAAACCTA